>JABUQX010028970.1:35000-55000 GCA_015478945.1 Trachelipus rathkii
ATATAATATATATATAATATATATACTATATATATATATAATATGATTCTAATATTTATTATATATATTAATATTATATATAATTATATTATGTTTAATATATATTATATATATATAATATATTATATTAACTCAAAAGTTTATAAACACTTTAAAATTTAATCCTTGCCCTTTGCATTTTAATGTTCAACTTTAACATCAAAATTAATGTTCAGAAATGTAAAAACTTTTTTCATTTAAAGCTAACCAAAGTTTAAATTTTATACACGATAAATGTTTTCCCTCTTTAGTTTTTAATAGACATAAATATTGAATACTTCTTTAAAAAATAATTTTTTTTTTTAAAATTTATTGGAGAGAGATAGAGAGAGAGAGAGAGAGAGAGAGAGAGAGAGAGAGAGAGAGAGAAAAAAAAAAGGGAGAGAGAGAGAGAGAGAGAGAGAGAGAGAGAGAGAGAGAAAAGAGAAAAGAGAAAGAGAAAGAGAAAGAGAGAGGAGAGAGAGAGAGAGAGAGAGAGAGAGAGAGAGAGAGAGAGAGAGAGAGAGAGAGAGAGAAAGAGAGAGGAGAGAAAGAGAGAGAGAAAAAAGAGAAAGAAAAGAAGAGAAAGAGAAAGAGAAAAGAAAGAGAAGAAAAGAAGAAGAGAGAGAATGAGAAAAGAAGAAAGGAAGAAAGAAGGAGAGAGAAAGAAAAAGAGTTCGCAACTGGTCGGGGAAAGAGAAGAAGAATAATAGAAGAAAAGAGAGAGAGAGAAAAGAGAGGAGAAGATAGAGGAATGAAGAGAGAAGAGAAGCAGAAAGCTCAAGAGAGAGAGAGAGAAGATATAGACTTAGCGAGAGAGAATCCGGGGAGAGAGACAAAATTGAAGTTAGAAAGACAAAAGAAAAAGAAATCTAATTGCACACAAAATCATTTCTGTTTTTTTGTTGAGATAAAAACTTGGTTAAAAAAAAGTTTAATTTCTTTTTCGATTTTAGTTTTTATTGAATTTTTTTTTTGTTTTTTTTAGCTTTTTGGGATTGAAGTATTTAAATAGTCTTAGGGATTATATGTATATTTAAATGTAAATTTCATTAAACGTGAATTACTTAAAATATATATTTGAGCGATATCCAAAAAGAAATAAAAGAAATGAAAACATAGAAATGAAAAAAAAAAAAAAAAAAAAAAAAAATAAAAAAAAAAAAAAAAAAAAAAAAAAAAAAAAAAAAAAAAAAAAAAAAAAAAAAAAAACAGAAAAGAATTCAATCGTTAATAAACACATAAAAGTACCTTCCACTTCTTAGCATTTAGGGAAAAAACATAAAACAACAAAAAAAAAAAAAAAAAAAAGGAAAACGTGATGCAAAAAAAAAAAAAAAAAAAAATTTGTTTTGAAATGTAAGTGTCTCTTTAGGTATTGAAGTCTGAGTGTCTTTTAAGGCTCCGATTTCAAATTTGTTGAAAAGGAGAAGAAAAAAAAATGATGATAATTTCGTACGCAATTTTATTAATTTTTTAATTTTCTAAATAAAATTTTTGTGGCATTTAATTTATCATACGCTCTAATAATAATAATATAAATAAATAATAATATCATATATAATAATAATAATAATAAATAATAATAATAATAATAATAATAATACATAATATAATAATATTAATGAATAATAATAATAATAATAATAATAATAATTCTACGATCGCTGCCATGAAAGCTTAATTGCTCTGTGAAGTAAGAAAATGATTTTCTTTGCCAAATTTTAGACAATTAGGTAAGACGAGGAGAGGATGAAGAAGACTTGAAGAGGAAGGAAAAAAAAAATCAGGAAGCTACAGTAGGAGAAGGAAGTAGAAGGAAGGAGAAGAAAGGCAAGAGGACGAAGGAAGAAGAAGAAGAAAACAGGAAGAAAGAGGAATGACAGGAACAAATTGTTTAAAAAGAATCTAGGAAAACCATAGTCTATGGTAGGAGATTAAGGTAAAGGGTATAGAACAAAATTTATGAGAAATGAGGTAAAAAGAAAGACAAAAAGAAAACGCGATTTTTGAAATTTTTATTGCATAAAGATGCCTCAGTAGAAGCACAATATAATATTATGAAAAGAAAATAATAAACAGGGGATAGCAGTATCAGCAAAGAAGAAGAAGTAGAAGAAATAGAAAATAGATATGGAAAGAATAAATAAAGGGCACATAGAAAAGGTCAACATTACTCTGACTATTTTTCTATTTATATTTAATATTCGATAAGCGAATTTTATTGTACGAGATAATTACTCTTAAATGATACCTCATTATATAATAGTTGAACTACGTAGTGTAATATATATAAATAATTAATATATATTCCCATGAATTCCCGTACTCTGAGAGTACTTATTATATTAATTATGAAAATATTGATCAATCACAATGATATACTATAACAACATATATATATTATCATTTATTATTTATAATTATTAGGCTATAATATATAGAATAATTAATATATACTCCATAGATTATATAGATCACTGTATTCACTTATTTAAAAGAATTAATCACCTTATATACAGTTGATAAAAATTTAAATTATAAATGTTGGAAAAATTAATAATAAGGAATAATTACTAAACTTATATTGTTTTTTTATGAAATTGTGTATATGTAGAGAGATGTGTATTAAGAAAAAGCAGGTAAAAAAATAATCTATTATGACTATGAGAAATATGTTACACATTCGCACTGTATTGACCGCAATACAGTAAATACCAGGGAAATTACCAAACTAATTGTTTCTTTTTTACTATTTCTTTTCTATACATTATAATCTATTCTGCACTGAAAGTTATGTATTTAGTCTGAGGTATGGAGATAAAAAATAAAACAATAAATAATATCTGGGAGTGGAAAAATCCTCCTCATATTTAAATTGAGAGAGAGCGCCCTTGTTGACAGACTCTGGTTAGCTGTTTTCGATGTATATGTCTTTTCAGACACTCCACTTGCCTTTATCAGTATTAACGTTGACGATAAAGTTAATAATGTAAAAGAATTGTTTTCGCGTTTTTATTTTCTGCTTGAGCGTCTAATTTGCAGTAAAATTCAAGAGCAAATCTATTTCAAAATGAACCCATGTTATCAATATTTTACATAAAATGTCCTTACGCAGAACTAATATTCATCCCTCATCAAATATAACAAAAATTTCCATATTTCGCTCCATTATTTTAAATGCTTTTATTAATTATATATTAAATATTATTATTATTATTATTATTATATAATAAAAATATCAATCGAAGGCATGCTATTAAAGCCTTGAATAAATATTTATTTAATATATAATATTCAATGAGTATTTTACGTAGTTTTCTTTTATATCAGACAAGATTTTTAGTAATCCACTTCAAGGGGAAAAAATTTAATGAATATTTAAAATTTCAGAAGACAAAGTCTAATTCACAGATAGATATTACAGGTAGTTCAATGCTTCCTAGGTGTTATCTATGACTTTTTCATACCATTTTGTTGTTAAATATTACTAATAGAAGTAGATGTATATAGATATATATAAAAACTATATAATATATATAAAAATTATTCATATTAATATAAAAAAACATCAGATCATAAATTATCAGACCATGGCAGCTCTAAAGACTATACTTAATTATATATAAATATATTCGTATTGATACTTTTCTGCTTGTTGAAAAAGAGATACTATATACATAAGATCTGCTGCAATTTACTCATAAATAATCATAAAACAAATGCCACGTGTTGGAAAATTTTATAGGGACTTTGAACGTAAAAGTTCAAGGATACCATAGTCTGGAAAGAGAAAAAATCTTTCCTTCGGTATTAATTTAAGATTACCTATCAAATCAATCGATCTATATATTTTGGTATTTAATAGAATTATTTATTAACCACTAACAACAATAGAAAAATTTTAACACCTAAATCTATATCTCTAAGGAGCATATTTGGCAGTGATATAAATCGTTATAATCACATTATTTATAACTATTTCTAATAATATATAAATATATTTGAGTAAAAATGTTAGAAAATTTAAAATAATATAAAAAATAGTAACGAATATTTAAAGAATTTAATAAATAATTTTATATATTTTTTAATAAAAATACAGGTTATTCTAACTTAAATAAATATAATATTTAGGTATATATATATAATTAGTTACAGTAATATTGGACTATAGATCTTTATGTTTTGTATTCAATATATACAAAACAGTCAATTATTGAAAGCACCATGTCTTATTTTTTCACACAAATAACAATTAAATTACAGCCAGGTGTGCGTCCCTCTTTTATTGCGTGCTCCTCGAAACTAGGGCCAATATAGACAAAAATTATTGGTCCCGTATAACACATTTCAGAAAATTCGAATCAAGCAAAATCGTTTTGTATTCATAAAGAATATTGTTTCAAATATATTTTTTAGGGTATACTCTGAGTTATCAATCTAAAAATCTCATTCAAATATATTTTTGATAGATTTACACTCATTTTATGCTGAGTATATGTTTGTATGTGTGTAGGTGTGTATTGTAAGTATGAGCTGTGTTTGTGTATGATAGTAAGTTGTGTACAGTGTTTGTGCTGGGTGTGTATGTGTGTGGTGAAATACAATTAACAAGCGTTTAACTTTTAAAATTGAGTAGAGTTAGTTTTTTTGAGAGATGGTCTGCTATAAATAATTTTTATTTCTTTAAATTTTAATGCATAAGGTGGAATATATAAAATAATTTTTTAGACTCAGACTTATTTATACACGAGGAAGATATAAAATAATATAAGCGCTTAGTTTATAAATCATGAACCGATAAGAAAAATTCTTTTTATCTATATAACCGACAAGGTTTTTTAATGTTTTCTAACAACAAACACAATACTCGATAAGAGAATTACGTATATATATCCCTAGGATTAAAATTAAAAAAACCAATAATTTAATGATAAGACTTTCTCATTACAAACAAAAACGTCAATAATCTAAGGACAAAACTCTTAAACCGCTTCTGAAGACGAGGAAATCGTCTCTATTTCAGTATGTATTATACAAATGGCATTTGAGGTCTTCCTTGACCTATCCTCACGTATATATTAACATAGTTAATAAGCACTCTTAAAGCGACAAATTTAGCTCTATATAAAGTAAACAAACCCTAACGGAGTCTTCATATATAATATTTATTTATTTATAATATGATATTATTTTTCATATGGACAGATTTGGAGATATAAATCCTATATGACCCGTTAAAAACATCAATTTAAGAATTTAACACTATAAAATAATTTCAATAATTATTAGAAAAAATAAATATTAGTAGTAAATAAAAATACGTATATATCAACATTTTTAAGAGTTCAAAGCTTTAGATATCACAAAGACACAACTAATACACATAATACTAGATATTATATTATGAGTATATAAATATAAAAGCAAAATATATTTGAATAATATTTCATATAATAATAATAAAGTTAATAAATATTTATAATAATGAAACAATATATAGCTATATAGTTGTTATTCGTAAAACTATTTAGTTAATAAATTCATACTAAACACTTTTATCTATGCTTATCTTTGAAATTAGAGCTATTATTCCTAAAATGTAAAACACTCAATTTATTCTTATTATCCATAAAAAATAACTATAAGACATACAAATATATACGTTATAAAAATAAACTATATATATTAATTTAGTAATATAATATTACTACAAATATATTATATCTAAATAATTAGTTGAGAATAAATTTAGGATGCTGACGATATTCTATAACACATTTTGTCGATAGAGTTCTGAACTTTGTAGTGTGAATAATATCTTAATATAAGAAAATATAGATAATTATTAGTAAAAGTAATAATATTTATATTTATTATTATTATAATATTAAATATAATAACTAACAATAAGTAATGAGTTAATTTATTTTATTTATTACTAACTAACACACAGACTAAAATGATAATTAATATATTTTGGTATATATATATATATATAAAAACATATATATTTATGATAAATTTATAATTAAACATAAGAGAAATCGTATAATAAAAGGATATTGACACACCATAAAAAGTTTTGATATATGACTAAATAAAATTATAAACAAATTCCCAAACCTTGTTTGCATCTTTTGAAATCCAAACAATAATATAATGAGCGAAAATGATAAATTAATAATAAGGATATTTTTTTCAAAATTAATAACTATATCAATTTATATTTTTCAACGAACATTGTCTTATAAACCATAAATTAAAAATTGCTCTTCATAACGCTTTTGTTATAAAAACTTTAATACTAACTCAAACGCTTTTTTCAGGATCCTCTACTATGTCGTCGGAAATTTATTCAGATTCATTTCTCCATATTGGCGAGAGAGAGTTTGAAAATCCTTAAAAGAATAAAAATCTATCACTCCGAGAAATATCATGTACCGAAATTTAATACGTGTGCGTCAAGGATAGCAAAATGAATTGTTAAATAAAAAGCTCAAAAAAAACTTGAATGCTACTCAATGAAATGTCTTAGCTTTGATAAATTTTCTATAATTTAGAAAAGACGCTTTAATCATATAAGGTAAACCTTTTTCACAATACTGGAAAATTATTTTTTCTGAGAATATCTCTTCGAGGTTAATGTTTCTGAGAGATAAAACTACACACAGTAAGAATAGAGAAGAATATTTCTGGATCAAATCGAACGTCCTCTCAATCTAATAATGAAGACTGTAACACACATCTAATATAGTAAAGTTCACATCTATTTTTATAATAACACATAATAATATAAACTATTAAACAAAGACAAAAAACCGATTCCTATACCAGAATCATACAAGATACATTCAGCTTTACTCAATTCGATCAACCAAACATTCAAAGTAAAGTGGTAAAACTTTCTCTACTTATACTTCTCTATGTTGCAGAACTTCGATTTTTCTTAATTGAGAAATTGCAAATGTCTCGAGAGTGAATAGTCACAAACCTTAGTATTATGCTGTGAATTATTTTCTGAAATCGTCTTGCAAGAATAGAATTCCAACGACGAACTGCCAAGAGGTGCTGCTTTTGAGAGAAATATCCTACACCATCATGTAATTTTAAAGAAATTAACAGTTAGTTATCAGCGTGAGCAGATGTCCAAGTTTTTGGGATAAAATAATTTCAAATGTCGAAAAAAACATATATGTTTTAGGTACACACACACCAAAGTACACCTTATTACTAGACAAGGGTCTAACAAACCGCGAATATTAATTCTGTCTCGCCCCATCTAAATAAAAAGAGATGAATACATATATAAGTTAAATCACAGCGACAAACTAACAATATTGCGCAAATATTTATGCTTCTGACAGAAAAAGTTAAAATCAAATATATTATCTTATATCAAAAACTTAGTGTTTAAGACTCTGCATTACACACAACTGAAAAATATTATTGACCCTTCAATATTTAGAGCCTATAAATGAAAATACTTCAATGAGAAAAATCTTAATGCTAGTTTCATTTACTATATTTTTATTAAAATTTCCTCTTTTTACCCTCAATTATAATATTTCTAATTTCATGGCGAGCTATAGTAATTTAAAATCTATCATAATCATATTAATAAAATGTGTTAATATCAATTGTGATTTATTATACAATGTACATCTCAATCACGTTGAATATTACTAAAAACAACAAACTTAACAAAATTATCCTAATTATTTCTGCTTGCGCTATTTCTTGAGAGCGAGCTTATGTTAAGAGAAATTGAGCCGAAGCCATTTTCTCATACCTCACTATACACCATACAATGTTATGGAGATTTCTCTGTATACACTGTGTCATCTTCCCGCGTTAGCAGAAATCAGGGCTTCAGCGTACACTAAATAACCCTCACACATCCCACGTTCCCAGCGCGCAAAAAAAAAAAAAGAGCTTTAAAAGAATAAAGAATTTACCGTTCATAAGCTCCACCATCCTCGGATAACTTTGACACACTTATCACCAGCGTGAGAGTACATATAGAATTAACCGCGAGTAAGGCATGCTAATATAATGAAGTTGCGAAAATATCAATGAGTATCTATGTTTGTTAATGTCTGAGGAAGCACAATATCAATGAGAGATCTAAATCAGAAGAGAAACTAATGTTGCAATTTATATATGTTGAATTTATTAATAATCCTGGTTTAACATTATATTTAAATAAAGGATAAATATATTGCAATATGGTCCCCTATAACAAAGCAAACAACTAAATTTTAAAAAGAGATCTAAATGTTTTGTAATTTCCCCACTTTCAACTCATTAGAAAAAACTCTCAAGGAAGTATTACGCGATTGCAAATATCTACTAACTAATAATAAAGCTTCACAAATTTAAAAAGAAAAACCAAAGAAAAGGTTTTAGACAACGTTAATTGTTAAACAAGCACAGTTACTTAAAAATTATCTTCCATTTATTCTTTTACTGACTTTTCCATTTAGATAATATAGAAAAAAAATCTGTTTCTTTAGTCTGCAGAATCAATGAGAAAAACATACTACAATTATTAACCATCGTATAATTTGCTCTGCTAATAAATAATTCTCATACTCATCTACTTTGAAGCATATCAATTTTATAGATATACCATATATAAATAAATTTATTAATATTTGAAATATTTTGGAAAAATATTGAGTTACCCGATTGGATCCTGAAACATTTGGAGAAATTAAAATTAATTATTACACCATACCTTATTACCAGGTAAGTAAGGACATAATGATATCTATTAAACCCTTATTTTAAATCAGTGTATTTTCAAGCAAAAACTTAATTATTATATATATACCAGTAATAATTATATTTATATAATATATATATATATAATATACTAATTATAGATAATAATATTACATTTATATATATTGATGTAATTAAATATAATAACAACACAAAAGATTAATTGGCGAGAGAGTAAAAAATTGGTTGAGTATTATCCTAATTAAAAAGGAGAAAAATCGTTCGAGAGTTCACACAGAATTTCATTAAGCATTTAAAAAAGTTTACATATAATGTTTGGATTTTAAAAATAACATACATAAAATAATAAGACACTAGTTCTACATCGTAAATCTCTGACTGGTTGAAAATATATTTCACATATTCTTAATTTAGTTATCTTCAGATAATTTTCTATTTCAATATATTTTCTTATTCAAAAACTTCCTTTGACCTAAAACAAATATTATATTTAGGAACACTTAAATAGAGCTCACAAATATTTAATAAATGAATATTTACCAAAAAATATATATTCAAATATTAGATGAACATAATATTATTATAGTGAAAAAAAATTATAACGCACTTTTAAGAGTTCAAATTTGTAATGATTGTAAATAATTTGAAGAAAAGCACTAAATATAATATTTTAGACAAGTTAATAATAAAAATTTTTTTTAACTTGATATATCACATCATAGTATTATCACGCGTATCGAGAGCTAAATCAGGGCAGATTAAAAGCATCCACTTATACATACCTATAAGTATAATAAACACTCACGCCACACATATATGTACATTAATCTATTTTCTATTAATTTACAATGCACCAAAATTTCAAATTTTATTTAATAATCCTAATTATCACTTAATTAAAGAAACCTTTCTTTATTAATCTTATAAACTTGGGTGAGATAATAAAAACACATAATAAAGCGAAATGCGAGCATATTAGAGCCAATTGATATAAATGAGAAAGCAAAGTATTAATAATTACTCAATTGAAAAAATAATAGCGAGTATTGTCTTACTGACTTGAGAGCACCAAACTTAAGTTATTAAGGTGGCATGATTCTCATAGCCACTATTTTCAATAGACCAAAAAAACAATACATCAAAGCATATTTTACCTGATGCTTATTCCCATCTAAATATTTTAACCAAGATGGCTATATCAAATCTAAATACAAATAAGAGAAGTCAACTAGTATATCACAATTTTTAAGGTAATTATTACATAATTAGAGTCTTAATAATTAGAAGACACCGCAAGATTACCCTCCTTGAGAGAGCATAGAGAGGAGATATAGCAAAATTATTATATCACACCATTAATCTATCACAAAATATCCTCAATCTATAGGTCTAGAATAACAGCTCATATTTTAATATGGATAATCATTTAATTCTGTTTAAGCTTGTCTTTAAGCACTATTTATCTCGGAGAATGTGAAATTCATCAATTAATGTAACACCTAATATATAAATCTGTTTCATCAAAACACGCAATCTTAGAAATTTATTTGAAAAATGATAACATTAATTATTTGAAATATTATTTTTGAGTGCATACTAGTAGCCAACACGGCGAGCGCTAAGAATGTGAATAATAATAACAACAATCCCCCCAAAAACCTTGCGTACATAATATTTATATGATGAATAATAAAATTATGTCATCTGAGTATCTTCTTTTTAGTCAATTTTAATCTTTTGCGTATATCTACTACTAATTAAGCTTCCAATTAATGGTTCTCAATTTTTCATGTGGTCCCCAAACTTAAAGCCAATACTTTTGTGAAAAGCGCCAATTATCTAAGGATAAACAAGTTTTTATTTTTCCTTAAATTTTTAGTCTTAGATTATTCCACAAAAATATTTTCCTATTTCATATATATATATATTCTTTTAATTTTAAAACCACTTAATATTTTAAATTATCTCTTCTAACTTCTTTGTATAAACTGCTATCACATTTCAGTGCCGTTAAGCCTCATTTCTCTCGAATTTCACAACTTTAAGAACACAATCATCACATAAAATTTCTAAGTATGGTATTTTGGGCTAAATTTACTTACCATTCAAGAGATGAGACATCCAACCATAGTAACGCAGTAGAGAAAAATACCCATATATATGCGTACAGAGCACGAGAGTACGACTGGTTCTATAGCTGCTCAATACATCTATATATATATATAATATATATATATATATATAATAATATATATATAGAATGATAATATTTGAGGTGAGTATAAATTGGGTGTCGATATATCTGTTTCTGGCTTGATTGAGTTGAGTACGCACACAGCCTTTGGCGTGATCGTATATATTTTCATTAGTTTCTACGGCCAGGTATAAACTTATAATGAGATCAAGTACAACAAATACAGGAATATTTATGATAATATATAATTATAATATATATATATATATATATATATATTATATATATATTAATATATTAATATTAATTTATTAATATATATTATATAACTAGGGATGTACCGATATATCAAAAAGAGGCACGAAGACCCGAAATCCCGTGACACGGATGATAAGCACTCGTAGAGGTTGTTTTAAGGTTGAACGAATGAATCAATTCTCAGCCGATAACACAACGTCACGGAATACTTTTAATAATATAAAAATACACAGTAATGAAGATAAACATTTGTTGCAAACATCGGCTAGGAACTCTACAGAACAACACCCTCAAGATTTGGCATTCCCTGTAGCAACAAATACTTAGTCAAGTATATTTATTTTAGTGTGACCAAATATTTATTCAATTATAAAGGAGACAAATAAGACTCGAGACCCTTGTAGGATTGAAATGAGTCAAATCTCATGACGCATACAACCCAACAGGAATTCCTATTGCGTTCGATCGTTTACGAGCAAGAGGAAGGCGGGAAGCCTTTGTTTCTAAGCGACCTATTTCGATCGATTTTGATTTTGATTTCACAGAATACGTTTCTGAACGTATTTTGAAATATAATTTATATGTGGAAATCTAATTTAAAAGAGGGAATACATTTCGAATTAAAAGTACTTAACGTCGAAAAGGTCCCCTCCGGGAATGCATACTCAGGAGATTCTAATCGAGATAAGTCGCTTTGAATTTTCAAAGGAGTAATAGCTTCGAGTGTTAGGAAAGAGGCATAGGAGGTTCTTGGGAGTAAAGATAAACGTTGATATAGTGAGTTGGGAGGCTGGTCGAGATCTTACTGAACAGGTTATTGAGGGAGCATCTATCAGGTGCTAGTTGATACGTACGTTTAGATGTTGGAATACGGCCTATGAAGTGGGATGCTTTCTAGTTTGAATGGGTGTTTTGGCAGGCACATATTGCAAAGAAATACTCTTTTCGTCCAAACAAAATACGCAATGACAAGAACTAGTGATGAAAAAGATATCGTTCCATTTTTTATCCCATTTATATGGATTGAATTATTGGGGTGTGAAGGTACGGTGTAAAAGGGTGCATTGTTTGGATTTAACTGATCTAGTCTTTGATTCCAATGAATCTCTTTTAAAGTTTTGAAACTTGGGGAACAAAACAGAAGAAATGTTAGGTAAAGCAACATGAGATAAAAATTTGAATAAAACGTGATCAGAATCAGAAATTAAGGAAGGAAAAGGCTTATGTTCTTGTTGAAGATGAATAGGGTTCTTAAACTGAAACTTAGAGAAGAGATGAAAGCCCATCCGTGAGGAATAGTAAAGACATAGTCCATAGACATGCTGGATAGAAATGGGTTTCTCACATGCAATCGAAGCCCTAGTTTTTTTCTGAAAAGAAAATCAGGGTGAAGTGTCCTAAGCGACAGTATAAGGTTCTAAAGACTTATATTCTGCAATAGGGCAGTGTGAAAAGTCATTAGTGAAGTTCAAGATTAAAGATAGTAAGCAAGACTGATCAATCATGGAAAGCAAACACTTGGGACCTGGGGACAAACTTGCTAGTTGCCCTAAATGTCGACAAAGATCATGAGGTTCGAGGCTGATTGCTTCTAAGGGGTAAGTGTAAACTTCCGATTCCGTAATTTACAAGAAGTAACTATTTGGAGAGCAGTGTCTCGATGGTTCGTTGTACTGATCGAACTAAATGATTTATTTTAAAGGAAGGTGGTAAGGAAAAGGTAAGTTTGTAGGAACGAATTCTCCTATGAGATAAAAGGAATTAAAGGGATTAGTTCATATGGGTTAGTTGCAGATTGAATAGTCCAAGAGTAAGGTTAAGAAGGTTTGGTATATTTTTGTTTCTAGAGGAATGACTGTGATGTATGAAGTTTGGTCTCTTTGTTCATTTCTAGTTGAAAGGCAATAGGAAGATGGGAGAAAGTTGTGGAGTTTGGTGTGATTTTGTTTTTAGCGGAGTCTGGAAGTGAATTTTATCACTAATTGGTGGATTTGATGGATGTTTGAACGGTTTTTTCAATTAAATTTATTAACGCCCTTATGCTTCCCAATTGGTTTATTATATTGTGCGTAGCACCTAGACTATTTTGAAACTCTATCAATTTTTGTAAGCTGTCCCTGAAATTTATTAAAGTACGAGTATTCGCTTTCAGTTGTTCCTTTAATTCAGTAATCAATAATTTTGAGGTAGAGGCATAATTACCTAAGATGTTGATCTTTTTTCGAAGTAGTTTTACCTGTTTATCGGTAGCAGTGCCAAAAAGAATGTTGAGGACGTCTCCTCCAAATTCAAAAGCGGCTCGCTTCCTTTTTGATCTTGCAGAGATCCAAGGCAGTTCACTTACTTCGTTTAACTTTATAGACTAACGCTTTTACTCGAATGGTCATAAGTTTGAATTCCCATTGGAGAGGTCGTTGATGTGTAGAAACATTAAGAAATATAATATCGAAATGGGGGTAGACTTGATTATTGGACGTTGGTTACCAGTTTAGTCGTCTTGATGAAAGTTTCTTTAATATCAGTGAGAACATTTAAGGAGATAACTATATCGGGAGCTAAAGGTGAGATATTTTGTTTGCCTCATGAATGAGAGATATAAATCAAATAAACTGTCCTTGGTTTTTTCTTAAATTTTCATAAAAGAAGAAAAATGTAGAAAATTTTAATGCATAATATGATGACGTCATCACTGCATTAAGATTCCCCTCGAGTTTGAATAAAATCGAACTAACCTATTTTTAAAGGGTCGCCTAATGTAATGATCAAATTACAATCTACATAAAAGGGAATTATTCATTGGCTGATAAGGAACAATGGATCATTTTGCAAACGTGTGCAAAACAACGCAACAAGTCAATAAAAAAAATTGGAATTCATTTGCATATAAGATCCTTTTCCTTATTTACATAATCGATAAGAGCAGGAGATTAACGTTTGTGAGGCAATTCCTAAGAGCTTGAAAACACACGCATAAAGAGGCCCTAATTCACGCAAACAAGAGCCCAAAAAAACCATTACAATGATAAATGATATTATGGGATTGGGACCTACGAGGCCTTGGGACCATAACGTTTGACAACGAGAATCCATTAGTCAAAGAGAGAGATTTCGTTCAGCTCATGAGTGAGAGATATAAATCAAATAAAATGTCCTTGGCTTTTCTTAAATTTTCATATAAGAAGTAAAATGTTAATAATTTTAATGCATAATATGATGACGTCATCTTCTATTAAAAAATATTTTCCAGGTTTGTATGTAAAAAATATACAAACTTAATTTAAAGTTTTATTATAATTATAATTTTAAACGTGACACTTGTAAAAAAAATTAATAAATAAATGAAATTTGAAAGGAGATACGATTAAGAACATAAAATAATATCAAAAATTCTTACTTTCAATACCACTCTCCACTTTATATATATATATATATATATATATATATATATATATATATATATATATATATATATATATATATATATATATATATATTATATATATATATATATATATATATATATATATATATACATATATAACAAAAAAAAAAAAAAAAAATATATATAACAATAGATTTTCTTCAACTCTATATATATATATATATATATATATATATATATATATATATATATATGGCCAGCCTCTAGAAGAGCCACAATCCATATCTCAAAAACTACAACAGCTACCGGGAAAAGGAATACATTGCTGGAATCCTGGCAAAATTTTACCGAGGAAACTGTAAAAAAAAAAAAAAAAAAAAAAAAAAAAAAAAATCATATCTCGAAAACTACAAAAGCTACAGTGAAATGAAATACATTTTTGGAATCCTTGTAAAATTTTGGTTCGGAAAATGTAAAAAAAAAAAAATTAAAAAAAAATTAAACATAAAAATTGCCTATTTTTTTTTTTGGGGGGGGGGGGACATAGTATATATATATATTATTTGTAAAGGTATTACACGGCAATTTAGGGGGCTCGAGCCGACGGGGAACACAGGGGGGGACGTTTTCCATACCCGTAGGGAGGGGCGGAGGAACCCCCGCGACACCAAATACCAAAGAGCGGGGTTCAGGGCCCTCCCGAGGGTGGGAATTAGTCATACCCCGTAGTTCCCCGGAAGGCCGAGAGACCCCGACTCCTGCCATCAGTGCGGTATACCCTTGGGGTATTCTTTAGTTAAAAAAAAAAAAAGCAAAATTTAATAGAAAGTCTATTTATTTTAACGAGTAACCAATAAAAGGTCTCTAAATAGGCCCTCTAATCATATTACTATAATTATTAACAATAATTTTTTTTATTTTTTTATTTTTTTACATTTTCCTATCCAAAATTTTACGAGGATTCCAAAAATGTATTCCTTTCGCTGTAGCTATTGTAGTTTTTGAGATTTTTTTTTTTTTTTTTTTTTTTTGCATTTTCCGCACTAAAATTGGACCAGCATTCCAGCAATGTTTTCCTTTTCCTGGTAGCTGTTGTAGTTTTTGAGATATGGATTGTGGCTCTTCTAGAGGCTGACCATAATATATATATATATATATATATATATATATATATATATATATATATATATATATATATATATATATATATATATATATATATATATATATATATATATATATATATATATATATATATATATATATATATATATATATATATATATATATATATGGCAAATTTGTAGAAACTGTACTGTTAGTAACGAGTTAAAAGTTTGGTTGGTTTTTAATTTCGCGTCTCTCGCTCTCTCTCTCTCGCTATATATATTTATATGCAATCGACGATATTTTTATCATATAAATTAAGTAGATAGGGGCAATGCTCAGCCTACGACTATCCAGATCATAGTGACTGAACGAATAAATGTGAAGCAACACATCTTCATTACTAGAGCCTTTTTTATATATTTAGATTGTTATTTCATTATTATTGACATTTTTGAGTTGAAAAGTATGTGATATTGGAAATATATATATATATATATATATATATATATATATATATATATATATATATATATATATATATATATATATATATATATATATATATATATATATATATATATATATATATATATATATATATATATATATATATATATATATATAGGGTCAGACTTGCTAAGTTGTTGGCTTATTTTAAGAGCAAGCACCCTATATAAGAGGATGGTAATTTAGAAATTCATATTTGAAATTATATTTTTATTCAACATAAGTAAAATGTGCAGTGAAAGTAAAAAAGTAACAAAAGTTCCTTCTGTTGAGATACTCTTTGTAGGCGAATTGCAAGTCGCAGCCTTTTCCAGTGCGTTTTTCGAACTTGCCTCTGACTCTTCGTTTAGCGGCGAAAATTGGTGATCGAAATTCGAGTCGCAGCCTTTTCCTTGAAATTTATCGCTCTTGCCGGGATGATTTCTGGAGAGAGTATCTTGAGTGAGATTTTCTTCTGATTCTTAATAATTGCTAAGTTTATCTGACTGAAGAGTATCTCAAAATGACGGGTTTATATAGTATTTCACTTTGACTTATGCTAAAATTTTGCTCGCGCAAATCTTAGCATAAGTACGAACATAAATTAAAATGTTTACAAAGTTATAATGGAGTGCTACATTACTTCCTGCGCTAAACACGGAGTGAGAAAGTATGTTATAATAATTATACAAGAAATAATAACTAAAATACATAAAATTAAAGTACTTTCAAATGCAAGCATATTTAATTATGTCCGAAGACATAAGTAAACATACAAACATATGAAGGCAAAAATAGTATACATGAAATTTGAAGAATATTCAAATACGAGCATAACTGGTTACATCCGAAGATCTAAACATATATACAAGTATTTGAATACATATAAATACAATAATGTTATATATACAGAAAATAAAAAGTGCATTTAAACACAAGCATATTTGGTTATATCCGTTAGATATAAACAAACATACAAACATTTAAATGCATAAAAGTACAAAAATGTTAATACATAATAATTATTGATATGAAACAATTGAATTATTCACAAGTTAAATAGGCCACATTGATCGAACCATTAAATCCAAGGAAAGGTCCAGTATAAGACGTTTCTAACGTATCCATGATTTGACCAATGCGCACGTAGTTTTCAAAGTTGTAGTTACGAGAGAAACATTGCTTGACATATGTAGAGACGAAGTTGCTTGAAGTTTAGGTTCTTTATTTGAAAAATTTCTTCATACATAAAAGGGAGAGGTCACAGAACCATTTAGAATTCGAAAAGGAATCAAAGTTCGTAGTGGAATTCAAAAATGAATTTCTGCCCATAATCCAAACTTAAAATGATGAAAGAAATCCATACCATAAAGGAAGTTACATATGTAGAGGCGAAATTGCTTGAAATTTAGGTCCTTTATTTGAAAAAAATTTCTTCATACATAAAAGGGAGCGGTCACAGAACCATTTAGAATTCGAAAAGGAATCAGAGTTCGTAGTGGAATTCAAAAATGAGTTTCTGCCCATAATCCAAACTTGAATGATGAAAGAAATCCATGCCGAAAAGGAAGTTTGCTATGTCTAGCGATGAATCCTCGAACTGTGATAGTTGTGAAAAGATGAAGACCATAATCCAAAAATAAAATGAAAATTTTAATTCGTTTGCTTGAGTCATTTTCTCCGAGTGTTCTGATTGGGATTTTGTGTTATTGTAATTTTTTTCTTTTTCTTCATTTTTTTTTTTTGTTTTTCTTTAGTAATCAGAAGGCATTGATTGAAGTTCTGGGTGTTCTTCTCCGGGTTCACCAATTATATAGGGTAGGACTTGCTAAGTTGGTGGTTTCTTTTAAGAGCAAGCACCCTATATAAGAGGATGGTAATTTAGAAATTCATATTTGAAATTATATTTTTATTCAACATAAGTAAAATATGCAGTGAAAGTAAAAAGTAACAAAAGTTCCTTCTGTTGAGATACTCTCTGTAGGCGAATTGCAAGTCGCAGCCTTTTCCAGTGCGTTTTTCGAACTTGCCTCTGACTCTTCGTTTAGCGGCGAAAATTGGTGATCGAAATTCGAGTCGCAGCCTTTTCCTTGAAATTTATCGGTCTTGCCAGGATGATTTCTGGAGAGAGTATCTTGAGTGAATTTTCTTCTGATTCTTAATAATTTGATCTGACTTTATCTGACTGAAGAGTATCTCAAAATGACGGGTTTATATAGTATTTCACTTTGACTTATGCTAAAATTTTGCTCGCGCAAATCTTAGCATAAGTACGAACATAAATTAAAATGTTTACAAAGTTATAATGGAGTGCTACATATATATATATATATATATATATATATATATATATATATATATATATATATATATATATATATATATATATATATATATATATATATATATATATATATATATATATATATATATATATATATATATATATATATATATATATATATATATATATGGTCAGATTTTTTTAATGCTCACAGTATGTAACTAGAGAACGGCAGGTCCTACAGTAAAAAAAATTATATATTTGGAATCAGCCGAAAATTCTAAGGATGGGATTTAACTTTTTTTTTTTTTTTTTTTTGAAGTAAAATTTTTTTTTTTAACTAAAGGAATACCCTAGGGTAAACCGCAAAGATGGCAGGAGTCAGGGTCTCTCGGCCTCCGGTGGATGACAGGGGGACTAATCCCCCCTCGGGGATGGTCTCCAGGACCCCCTCTTTGGTCTTTGGGTGTCGCGGGGTTCCTCCGCCCCTCCCCTGGGGTATGGAAAACGTCCCCCCTCTGTCCCCGTCGGCTCGAGCTAAATTTGAGTGAAATAATTGTTTTTGGAAAATTTTTAAGTTTTTTCTAGGGGCTCGAGCCGACGAAAGATGAGACATTCTTGGAGGAATGGTCGGAGGGCTACGACTAACAAACGGGGGTTCAGATCCAGAGAAGTTAGTCCCCGTCGCCACCAGAGACCGAAGGCAACTCACGTTTACCAGTTAAAAAATTTTTACTTCAAAATCCCATCTCGGAAATTTCGGCTGATTCCCAATTTGTTTTACTAAAATCAAATTCTCCATACTGTGTTTATTCATCGACCGCCTCCCGTATAAGACATTTAATAACTGCAAAATAACACGTAAAAAGACCTAATTATAAACAAAAGCCTCACGCTATTCATAGCCTAGCTTAAGTAAAATAGGTGTCAAAAGTTTATAAAAAATTACGAAAAATATTATTGCCTGCGTATCTAGGATTTGGCCTATTATTATTATTATTGTATTATTATTATTATTATTATTATTATTATTATTATTATTATTATTATTATTATTATTATTATTATTATTATTATTATTATTATTATTATTATTATTATTATTATTATTATTATTATTATTAAATCTTTAAAATTAGTAAGCAAAATAATGCCTAATACAAATGCCTTTTTTTCCAAAAAAATCGAACTCAAAATTGCAAATTATTTCGTACGATTTCACGGGAACTTCGCAAAATTAAAAACTCGTCAAACTTACGTCTTTAGCAACAGTACAGCTTGTACAAATTTGCCTATATATATATATATATATATATATATATATATATATATATATATATATATATATATATATATATATATATATATATATATATATATATATATATATATATATTTTTCTAACATCCATTCTGTTAGGCTCTGCCTGTCAAATTGCTATTCCTCCATGTGTTCGAGGAATAACATTGGTCACCCAGAGGTCTCCATAGGATCTTGCTTCTAGGCGCATAAGATTC
>JABUQX010028971.1:0-25000 GCA_015478945.1 Trachelipus rathkii
AGTGACTATTGTAGTAATGGACCCATCTATATACATTCATATTTCAAGTTTAAGTCATTTCGCAAAAAAATCTGAAAGTTTATATGAAAATAGTCAGAGTAGAGTCGACCTTAGAAAATTTGAAAATTAAGAAAGAATGACTACACAGACACAGAAAAAAACACCAGAAAACAACGTTTTAGAGGGGCAAAAAAAGCTACATTTGGTGTCTATATAGTCCAAAATCGGTTTGAGAATATCCGAATTTTTATGTCCGATTTTACGGTGGCGGCTGAAAACGGGGACCAGCCCCCAGCCAAATATTGACATGCCCTTAAGGGATTGGGATTTTAGTTCTTGCTCTTTGAAGGGAATACGGTAGGAATGGGCTCATATCAATCGACTGATACCTTGAATTAGCTAACGGTTTTAAAAAACAGTTAGGAGGTGAGAGGCACTATATCATTATCCGAAGAAGTATATGTTAATGGCCTTGAATTGATAGCATTAGCAATGTCTGCCAATGCTGTTGTGAAATCGAAATATTCCAAATTTTTACGTCCAACAGTCTTATAGAGACAATTTTTAACAGTCCGAATTGACCTTTCCCACATACTTCCCATCCAAGGGCTGTATAGGGAATGCGGATATGTTTAATGTGATTTTTACTCAAAAATTCGGAACCCACCTCTCATACAACAAACTGCTCGAGAGCATCCGCACCTTTATTAAAAGACCGGGCATTGTCGCTATATAGGAATTCAGGGACTCCAAACCTAGCCACAAAGCGTTGGAACGATTGAACGAATGCCCTAGCAGACATATCTGGGATAAGATCCAAATAAACACAACGAATATTGCAGGCAAGTTGTTAAAGAAGAATATACCATTCTTTTTCCAGGTTGGGTGGACCTTTATTTTATGAAAATGTTTAGTAATATTCACTCCAACATCTTGAGAAAGGACAGATAAAAAATTGACTTGCGCTTTTGTGAAATTAGTAAACTTCGGATAAGAATAAGAAAAGCTGTTGAACTTTGTACAAGTCACACATTCCGATAAAACTCTTCTTATTGTATGACGAGCTGAAGTCATCCAGTTGCCCTTTAAACGAATGAAGGTCAAAGTAGCTTGAATGCAGATGTTTACAAGAAACATGTGCATCTCTGACAATCAGAGTGTTAAGATGATGGGACTTGCCAAGGACTACCGGATTAACTATCTCGAAACTATAGTAGTTAGTGCGAGACAACCGTCCTTTACTTCTTATAAGACCCAAATCGTCCAAAAAGAAGTTCAGGCGAGAAATTAAATCAGGTGGTTTTGAAGAAGTTGATCCCGATTGAATCTCTCTCAAAAAACGAGAGTTCGACAGGAAAACTTTTCTTTGTGCATAATCTTGAGCATAGAAACATGTCGAATCTATTCCTATCATTTCGATAGGACTCGATGGAGATGTGCCGAAATGTGTCAGAGATAAAGCATTTACTCTTAACAAAGTTGAAAGGAAGAAATACTTGTCATGTCATAATAGGAGGAGCGTGCGAGCTTGATGACTTAATGGTAGTTGAAGCCCTTTCCTGTACACTCCTTGCTTCGCCTTGATAACCTAGGCCCAATTACACTTGGTGGCCGTGTTTACAGCCAAACTGGTCCCATCTCTTCCATAGTTCGAGGACTTCTTCATGAAATATCGGCGACATGGACAAACCACGAGTTATAAGGTCTGCAGGGTTTTCATCTGTTTTGACGTAGTTAAAAGAGATCGGTATTAAATTATCGTTTCTCATAGATGAAACCATACTTTTAATGTCCTGTATACGATTCCGAACGAAAATTTGTTTTGTCCTGCTACCTCTCCTCCAGCTACCCATGCAAGAACGATTTGGGAGTCAGAGAAGACGTTGACCTTTACTAAATTCAACCTCTTGTAGGCTAGTCACGCGATCTGTGGCACAGGCATATTAAGCGCCAAGAAAGATGGGTCACAAAGCTCAGAAACAAATGAAGGGGCTTTCCTTTGAGAGAGCACTTTAGATTTTGGCCCAACATTAACGAAGGACCTTTTCTTGGGGAGGTATGTAAGGCCGCAAATCCAGTCAGCTCTTTGAACTAGCATCGCAAAAGATATTAAGGGTTGCATTAGTCGATGAGTGCATCAACAACAAAAAACGATTGAACGATAAACTCTTAAGAGAGTCAAAATCGGCCCTTAATTTTTCCCAATCCTCCTTTATTTCAAGATCGATAGGGTCATCCTAACTCATTTGTTTTCCCCTCAATGTGACAGGAAGAAACAAAGAAAGAGGATCAAAGATTTTATTAACTTGAGAGAGCAGATCTCTTTTTGAACTGACTGATGATAACTCAAAGTCTGCGAGTCTCAGGCTGTCATTATACCAGGATGGTAAATGGTAACCCTAGAACTTTTTCCTCTTACGCAGTTATGGAAGAAAACATAGTTATCCTGTTTTATTTGAGCCTTAAGATTTGAAAGGTTAGTGTTCCAAGAACACAAGTTGAATCCTCCTTCCTTCATTTTTTGAACTGATGTGGTGTAAATGTTTCTCAGTACTTCTGGGGACGAGTGAGTGTAAATAAAATTATTACATAAAGATTATTTATCAGAAGACGAGAGACTAAATCATAAGGATAGTTATTCTGAATATGGTGTCTAATAACAGCTCCCAAAATGTAGGGAGAAACAGCAAGTCCGAATATGATGGTTGCGTACCGATAAGTAACAAGCCTGCCTTCTTCTTCCCAGAAGAAACAAAACTTGTTACTGTCACTTTCTTGCTTGAGGTAGATTTGTAAGACAAGCTTAGACTATTCTGCAACAACCGCAATATTTGATTGGGTTCTAAAGCTAAAGAAACCGAAAATTGAACAACAATCTATACTGATAACAGGCTTGATTAAAGAGAAGGAGCTCCTTTTTGTTCGAAGACTGCCAAATGAATACAGGTCTTATCCTTATTGATAGCTGAATCAGCCCATTTCTTAGGACCAGGCCTGGGGGAACCCATACATATTTATGAAGTCCTTCGGAGATACTCTGATGATTTCAATTATGCCGTTTTCAGCCTGCTTTCTTTCAAAGACATCACGGTATTGCTTATGTCGAGTCCCTGATTGTTGAGACGATTCTTAACTCGTTTTAGTGTACTTAAAGCAACATTATAGTTGGATGGAACTTGATGCAGCAAATCCTGAATCCAAGGAATTTCGATGTGGCTACTTGTCCATCCGCATAAACTTGAATGGAGTTGTGCGAATTTACGTTTTATAAATTCCTTTATCAGATAGTACCGCTAATCTTTTCTCCTGAATTCCATGGACTCCAGAACTGTCAGATGCTCCAGATCCTAAGTTCAGCTGATCCTTTGTACAACTTGAGGCAAGATCAGATTGACATCACGGGTAGGAAAATATGGGGATCTAGGATTGAGTTTACGAGGGTTTGAGGAGCGTTGATAAATTAAAAATGAAGAGACAGACATTGTTAGTCATGAATTTTTCCTCATCATGTTCTCGTGATGAGTTAAACACGACTGGCTTTCTGTACAGAGAGTCCTTTTTGATGTGGAAGTAAAAAAGAATCCACAGGACCGAAAGGAACTAAACCGAAACAAGTCTGCAAATTGCACTATCCTTCTCCAAACAAAGAGTTGTCAGTGCCAAAAAAGCAAAAGGCGATGGTACTTCACAGAGTTCCCCATAAGGACCTACACAATGAGTTATCACGCTACTTTGTTTTGTGACCGAATTCTAAGAAAAATAAGCCAGAGCCAGTCCCACTTAACAGTACCCACATCTAAAGAAGGGGTCTACAAAAGCAAGGAATTGATATTAACATGAATCCAACAACAGTGAGGTCCAAATTTCCAACAATAAGAGGAACGAACCTGCTCTCCGATGAAGGTTTTGATAGGATTGTCAATCAGCGACTTGACGTACGAGTCGGAAAACGTAAAAGCTTGATTTTTGAATAATGATTCCAGAATCAAGTCCAGCTATTGAGGTTCCTCAAAATTTGTTCGTTTTCATGATTCCAATATATTACAAATTTAAAACACATAACATCTTTTAAAGGATAAATCAACAGATTTGGCAAGAGTTAATAATTGAAATGCATACGATTTGAGACCAAAAGGCATATTTCAAGCCGCCTGCAAAACTTTCTTTATCGAAATATTTTAAGGCTCTCGATCGCATTCCAATTTAAATCAATATACTAATATATATAAATATATATTAATATATATACTACTAGTATATATACAAATATATATATAATATATATATAGTATATATATAGTATATATAATATATATTATTATAATATATATATAATATGATATACTATATAATATATTATACTATATATAATTATATATACATATATATATATTAAGTAAAAAATCAACCCAGTATTCATCTATGTTGAAACAAATTTTACTTCTAAACTGTTCTATTAGAGAGTCTTGGACTTTGTTTGCAGTTTGTTAATTAAGATACGAACGATACTAACCATAGGACAAGGGGAAATGGGGACCTTAACGCGAACAAATGAAGTGTTGAGAGAAACAGTTGGGGTACACAGAATGAATATATTGATAACAATTGATATAGAGAGAGAAGTTGAGAATAAAGAACGTGCAGAATTTTTTATTTCTATTTCATTTTAAAGGAGTTGATTGATATAAGAATGGTTGGATATGTAAAGGGAATGATAATAGCGATGAGCAAAATTGTACTACGAATGAAAGGGATATACAACATCTAAGAGTGATCGACAGGAGAGAGAGGAGGATGGCCATGGATGGGATGGAGACGAGAATGATGAGGATCAAAACGAGTGTTGGTGTTTCGTTTAAGCGATGTGAGGACAAGGAACTCGACTTACACTTGGGTATAAAAAATTGCCCCCTGCAGCTTGTTTCTAAACATCGTTGAAGCCCACTGTCTGGGGATAATTCCCATTTCTAGAATTATAAACGTAGTGAATTCTTATTGCTTTAAATTTTGGTGCTTCTAGTCAATTTCTAGAAAGTTATGTTCTTTCCGAAACCTTATTACACACTATTAACAAACTAAGGAATTTACAAGAGACTACAAAATCATATCAATCTCTATCAGGACACCATAAGTATCCAAACTTTTTTCTTCACACCATCTGTACTGTAGAGACTGCAGAGAGAAGAGAAGAGGAGAGAGAGAGACGAGAGAGAGAGAAGAGGAGAAGAGAGAGAGAGAGAAAGAAGATGAGAGAGAGACGAACGAGAGCACGATGGCAGATGAGATCCCATAAACAGCAGTCTGAGTAGTTGACGACGAGACAGGAGAGATGAGAGGAGAGAGAAGAGAGAGAGAGAGAGAGAGAGAGAGAGAGAGAGAGAAGAGAGAGAGAGAGACGAGCGAGAGATGAGAGAAGACGGAGAGAGCCGAAAGAGAGAGAGATGAGAGAGAGAGAGAGAGAGAGAGAGAGAGAAGGAGAGGAGAGAGAGAAGAGAAGAGAGAGAGAGACAGAGAGAGAGCAGAGGAGAAGAGAGAGAGACCCGAGAGAGAGAGAGGAGAGAGAGAGAGAGAGGAGAGAGAGAGAGAGAGAGAGAGAGAGAGAGAGAGAGACAGAGAGAGAGAGAGAGAGAGAGAGAGAGAGAGAGAGAGAGAGAGAGGAAAGAGAGGAGAAGAGAGAGAGAGAGAGAGAGAGAGAGAAGAGAGAGAGAGAAGAGAGAGAGAGAGAGAGAGAGAGAGAGAAGGAGAGAGAGAGAGACGAGAGAGAGAGAGAGAGAGAGAGAGAGAAGATCGAGTAGACAGAGAGAGAGAGGAGAGAGAGAGAGAAGAGGAGAGAGAGAGATGAGAGAGAGATGAGAGGAGAGAGAGAGAGAAGAAGAGAGAAGAAGAAGAGAGGTAAGAGAGAGAGAGATGAGAGAGAGAGAGAGAGAGAGAGAGGAGAGAGAGAGAGAGAGAGAGAGAGAGAGAGGAGGAGAGAAGAGAGAGAGAGGACCGAGAGAGAGAGAGAGAGAGAGAGAAGAGAGGAGAGAGAGAGGAGAGAGAATCAATATATATCTACTCCAACATAATTGCTGACTGAATGAATGTAAAAATAATTTTACATTTTCATTTAGAGATGTCTCCTAATTTAATAAACAGAGACCCTGTCCTTTCGAGTTGGTGTATTTTTTCACGAATATTTGTACATCATAATATTTTGAATGCTTATACATAGTAATTACATTGATTCAAGAAAAAAAAACTCATAATTATATAAAAAGTGTAGGCTTGGAAAACAAATCACTCCAGATGAGATCTTTAATAACAATAACAAATATAATATATTTACAAACTCCTTATATACCAATTCATCGATGCTTATATACATTCCGCCGACTCCGCATGTGAATCTCCATTTTGACGATGTTTAGACTCTTCTTTAAAACCACACGCCCTCTTGATCAATCAATCTTTGATTCTCGAACACATAAATCTTCCTCAAATCCAGAATGTGCCTCGCAATTCCATCCACTTCCAATTTCTTGTCTGACAGCAAGCCTGTTATCCTCCCTACATCCCACTTTTTTGTACATCTCCCACGTAGAATTTTCTTGCCACCCTCTCATCTCTCGACGGCCCATCCCATCATCTTTCTCTCGAGGTGTCTCCCAATCACTAATTATATTCTTTCCATGGGCAGGGTCCTGCCATCTTCGCCTTGCCTTGAGGCTTTGAAGTTGTACCAGAATATCCTTCCCTATAGGCTTATTCCCGATCTAGCAGCTATCCTCTTAATCGTTCTATGGTTCCTTTCAACAATACCATACAGTTTCCCTGAAAGCTAGCTCAGAAATTTATGTTCACTCCCCATTTCCTTAACATCTATCGATTTGAAGGATGCGGCGTTATCCACTATCACCTCTTCAGGACAATCCATGTTCAACAAAGACCGTCCCCCATCTTTCTCGCTATTCTCTCTTCCCCATTCACAATTCATTTCCTTCCGTATCCGCACAATCTACTCTCTCCACAATCTATTATTGAAGAAATTTGCCTTTACCCAAAATGCGTTACATCAATTGCCAACCTTTTCCAGGATTGCTTCCACACTAAGCTCAACGCCCGCATCTTCTGGATTCGGGATCAATTTGACTGGTCATTTCTCGCATCTTTTCTCCACATCTTCATCCAACCATTTTTGCAATACATTGTTTGTCTGTCCACAAAATGATTCTTATCGTGTAGGCCTTATTTCAATACCGACCATTCCACAGCGACCTTCGTTGTAATCCTTTATCCCCTTTGCCATGTTAACTCATAAATTCTTGCTCAATTGTCGCCTTTATTCTCCTCCGATTGTCACCCAATTTAATTTTTAATTTTAACTCAAAATCTCTTATTAGTTCCGACACCTATCCCCAAACGTCTCTTACTACCATCTTTCCGCCAGCTCCTTTTGACCTCACCCTTACTCTTGGAGTTAATTACGTTATGCCACCCAGCTGACAACCGTTTCTTGAATCGCACATCACTGTGATATTCTTTAATCCCACTTCAGACCACAAATTGATTGCCTTTCACCACTGCATTTCAGTTCCGCCTACGTTTTGATATGGCCCAATCCCGACTTTTTTCCTTTAAACCAACACTCCTCCTAATTCCAACGCTACGCCGTAGGCTAAACTGCTCGCGTCGCACCAAATCGTTACTTCTTCCCCTTTTTTGACAAACCAACTCCCCTTCACAGATCTCCTTTTCTCACACTCTTCCAAGATGACGTAAGAATTTGCCAAGTGCATCTTCCACCTTTTCCTCCGCCAATTCACTTCAAGAAACTGCACACTACTCTCAATCAGGCCCTGCAACTGTGTAGTGCCCGACAGCATTTCCACATATGAACAATAACTGCTTCTTGTTATCTTTTTCCGTCATCACTCGGTATCATATTTTCCTTCTGAAAAACCCGCGTTTTTCCCAAGTTGTCTTTTTCGATTTTCAGTCCTAGGACTCTCCCTCAATCACATTTCTCAGGATCTTTTGATACCAGTCCAAATTTCAGTAGGCTGCTCCCTCACTTCCTCCGCAGATATCTTTCCCTCCATCAACTCTGATGTCATCGATGTATGAATCAGTCCCCTCTCTCACCCTATTGTCCTTCTCTTACAACTCTTAAAATTTTAGTCATAATTCTTGGCGCGCTGCATAGCCCAAAAACCCAATTCTTGTCAAACAAAATCTTCACTTATTTATATCTCAACAACTGATGCTTCCACAGACTTTCATCAATTCTGATTTGAAGATAAGCAGACTTCAGGTCAAACTATACTTCATCCACTTACCCTCCTCCACTTCCGAATCGATTCTTCGCAGACCGCAGCCTCATCCCCTGTGTGGCACATTACATATTCGTTCAGTTCTCTGTAGTCCATCACTAGTCTCACCTTTCCCTTACTTTCTTGCTCCACTGCCATTAATGGAAGTACCCCTCTTTCTGTACTCCCCCTCCACTGTACTAGAATTCCCTCCTCGATCCACTTATCGATTTCTTTCTAAAATTTCATTTTCGTTTCCCCTTTCATTGACCTTCCATAGATCCCAACCTTGTTCTTAAGTACAGGTTCTTTCTTCCACTTCCACTTCACAGTCCACTGCTTTTTGACAAATTTTCCCGAAAATCGCTGTCATTGGTTTCCAATTCCCTTTCAGTATTGCATTTTTTATCGATGTCATCACATTTTTCTCCCGAATTCCCGAAGAATGCCCCCTCTTTGTTGATCAGAACTCCCCCAAATTCCTTGATGACATCTATCCCCAAGATTATCTTCACATCCGCCATTAGGTTTTTCATCACTATGACCTCCAGTCTCTTTCTTCTTCCATCAATCTCTATGTACACATCGCATTTCCCATCACTTTCAACTTTCCTTCCGTCAAACGCAATTATCTTCTCTTTTCTTCCATCTCCTCTTACTACATCGCTACTAACTATTGACCTTATGCAGCCAGAGTCTACTGCACCTAACACCCGTTTGCTATTCAGTCTTATATCTTTCAAAAGAATGCCGGCCCTTGAAGTCAGAGGGCTGATTCCGACGCAGCAGCCCCCTCCATTTCGGTTCCCGAATTTCTTTTACACTCCTTTGCGATATGGCCTTTTCACCATATTTGAAGCAAGCTAAGTGCGTTGTTCGATTCATCCTGCATTCTCTCCTGAAGTGATTTCCTCCACATAAAAAACATTCAATATTCCTTTCTTTTTCTTTTCTCCAGCGAGCGCTTCCCCCGAAGATTTCCATTTTATTTGACAATGCGATCGCTCTCAATTTCGCACTGCTCAACGTTTACCATTGCAAAGTTCTCTGGCAAACCGTTTACTAATGCCCGCTTCACAATTACCTCGCCACTCAATCCCGCACATCTTGCAAATCATCTTATTTCAGTAGCATAAACATCTATCAATTCTTCAATCCACTTCTTTTCAAAAAGTTTTTTAAATGCCACAAACGGGTTTTCGCCAAAAACTTTCCCTTAATTTTTCCTTTATGCTTTTCTGACTGGTTCTTTCTCTCCTCATCTCATCTCGAGGAAGACTGCCAGCGCCTCCCCTACCAAGAACAGCAATTGGCAGGACGATTCCTCACTCTTATTCTTTTGGATCTAACAACCATCTACAAATTTCAGTTAGCATCGGGACCTTCTTTTATCTACGTTCCTCCTTCTCCCGCATAAAGGTCCTGCGACGACGTCAATAGTATAGTCCGACTTACTAACTGCTTCTCTGCGGCCCTCTCTTGCCGTGAGTGAGCTGGAAAACAATCACTCCAGATGAGATCTTTAATAACAATAACAAATATAATATATTAACAAACTCCTTATATACCAATTCATCGACGCTTATATACATTCCACCGACTCATGTGAAGCTCCATTTTGACGATGTTAAGACTCTTCTTTAATACCACAAAAAATATTATTGATGATTATTTTCAGGTAAGTTTGTGGCATGTTTCACGATGTAGGGGCATGCGCTTATTTTGTTTGTATCGTTTCATTTTTTTAAGTTGTTTTTTACTTATTTGTCTTGTATTTTTCTTTATAGGATTAGGACCAAATTTGAATATAGTTTTGTTTGTTGGATTCGTATATTTGTTTTGACATATGTTATTAATTGTGAATAATATAATCCTTAAAATTATTCGACTGGATATTTGGATATTGATTTCTTCGTTTTGTGATCTTGGTTCATCAATTTCGTCTTTTGGTCTGATGTAAGAATCGACAAGGCTTATTAGTGTTTTCTCCGGAATATATGATAAAACCTTCATTGACTTATAACTTATTCTCTTACTACTTCCTCACTGTCCTACTCTTGAAGGTCTTTATCCCCTGGGAGATGACTTTTTAGGTCCACCATTAAGTGAAGGACCTTTATCGTTTCATAACGTCATCACAAGTGTTTATGCTTGTGTTTATTTTTTTGGCCTGTAGTTTACTTTCAATATGGGTATACAGTTTATTAAATAATAAAGACTAAAATATAGAAAATCGAACAAAAACTTTTAAATACTTTAAAAATCTATCTTTAATTTATTTAAAAAAGATCCTTCACGGATAGAAATTACCAATAACTTCGACTCACAAATCACACACTCGTGCTCCACTCTATGTATATACGACTATTTCTTGCCAGCACTCGAGGGTTAATCCCGGAAATCATTTATTTATAAGCCTCTCATCCACTATATATCATTTCTTTTGCACTAATGCGTCCATTCGAGAATGTGTTTATTATATAAGTTTCCATCTAATGTGAATCCGTACTATCGTGCAGTAGGCAGCAACTCAAATGATGTTAAATACATTGCCTTACTATTTTTCATTGATATTACAGCATGTTGTCTGCACTAATCTCTAAGTGATCACCTTTCCGATGCTAATCGAGCGCACATGCATCCATACCTACGCTAATCTCAAGATCACACATGTCATAACAAGATACTCAATAACTATGATAATTTTCCACTGTCTGTTTGGATGTCGTAAGGCATACAGTGTTTTTTTTATCGTTTCGCCACGTGTCTTGATCATTATCAATACTCGAGACAACACCTCCGAAGAACACGTTTGACAATGCAATATTCGTTAACATTATAATTTGGAATGTGCGGCTAGCAGCTGTCCATATTTCGCAAGTCTTACACTTATAATACATATAACACATTATTTACAATGCTTCTGAGGTTGTGGTGTCTACACCTGCAAGTAGTCACAATCGAGAAATAATATAAAATAAATTATACTTATGAATTGCGTAGTAGCATGTGCTCATTAACGCCACCTTTCCGATCTACACTCATAGCCACACTCAGAACATTTAAATAATTTTATATTTTGATGCGTAAGCACGTGTCTTTTTAAGCTTTCTTGGTGATTACACCTATAGCTACAATCAGAACATTTAAATAATTTTATATTTTGATGCGTAAGCATGTGTCTTTTTAAGCTTCCTTTGTGATTACACTCATAGTCACAATCAGAACACTTAAATAATTTTATATTTTGATGCGTAAATATATGTCTTTTAAGTGACCTTTCTTGATTACACTCCTAAGCCACAATCCACGAACATTTAATTAATTTATATTTGAACTGCATACTAGCATCAGTGTGTCTTTTTAAGTCTCCTTTCCGATTATACTCATAGCCACAATCAGAACATTTAAATAGTTTTATACTTTGATGCGTAAGCATGTGTGTCTTTAAGTTTACTTTCCGATTACACTCATGGTCACACTCAGAACATCTAAATAATTTTATATTTTGATGCGTAAGCATGTGTGTCTTTAAGCTTCTTTTCTCATTACACTCATAGTCACACTCAGAACATTTAAATAATTTTATATTTTGATGCATGCGTAAATGTGGGCTATCCCTTGATCCTGCAGCATCTCCGATGGTGTGCATACATATTTGAGTGATGTGAATGTTTCTTGCTGTACAACACACTGATCTGTATGTTCCTCTTTAACAATCATGTATCGTTTTAATACATTTGCTATATCATTAGCATGAACCAATACCTCATCACGCTCGTATACGTATCTTCTGAGCCAGTCTGATCGTTGAATTGCGCTTCAGTATGCGAGTCAGAGAATAGTCTCTCAATATGGGCACATTTAAACCTTTCTTTGTTTACACATGCAAATTCAGATGACTTTTCAACTTTTCATACTTTTAATAATTTAAATTATATATTTGCAACAGAGGTTTTTACAAACAATTATTTTTCTTAATCCTTTTTTCACCACATATTGACGTTTGAGGTTAATCTTCTGAAAGTCCTTTTCACTTGGGAACCAATTTCTGCTTGACCAGCATCGCTAATGGGGGTCTGTTCTTTAAAACCAAAAATAAAATAAAAGATGAGAGAAATGTAAAATTTTGATATTGAAATAATAATAAATTCATAAATAAAATAAAGAATTAAAACTATTCTAAAAAGTAGGAGTGGATTTCTAATATTTGACAAGAGGTCGAATATCAAAAATTCTATGAATGATAAGAACCAACATTTGTCTCAAAAATTTATTCACTTAATCATATCACTTTCAAAACAAAAAAACACCAACAATACTATTTACATTTCTACCACTACTACTATATATTATATATATATACTAATAATATTATATACTATGATACAACTATGAAACATGTTAAATTATAGATATAAATCTATAAAAATAATATCCTATATATATTATATATATATATATAGTTATATATAGATACTATAATATAAACTTCCTTTTACCGTCTGCTTTATCCCTTCTCAAGAGACGCTCTAACGACGGGTGGTACTACATGGAAATCGAACTTTAAGGCAGGCTATCCCAAAACCAGCGCCACCAACTTGTTTCGTAGCCAAGTTTTAATTTTACCCCCAGGAAGATAAACGCAGACTTGCTACGCGAGGGATTTGAACCCAGCTGCTCTCGCAATGAGAGTCGGCAAGTCATACCTCCTACGCCACGATGGCATATCTATATAAGAATATATATTAAATAATATATATACTTATATACTATATATACCTATTATATATATCATATTATAGTAATATATATATAATATATAACATATACTATAAGCACTTACTGCTAATTATATTTACTATTATCCTACTATACAGGACCTAACCACGAGCCACTCTGAGAATGCCGGCCACACTGGGTTGACAATAATCACAAACCCTTGCCCAAAATCTTGTTCCAAAAGAAATTTTCAATGGCGAAATGATTTTCAGTTCAAAAATAAATAATAAAAGATGTACCTCACATTACTAAATAAATCCCAAAATACATAACAAAATCAATATTATGAAATTATTCAAAGCTAAGAGAAAATAAATTACTGTAGTATAGTGGGAGATCTCAGGATCAAGCATATGTATTAACTTTTTAAAAGGTGTTATGGATATATACCATAAAGTAGGAAAATGACCGACAGCAAATGCGGGTTCCAGTTGGGGACAATTTTCCAATGTAAACTATGGAGCAGGTTCGTAAACATGTGTGGCTGTGAGTGATATTGGTGTGGCGCATAACAGTCGGCGTGCAGTATCACTCGTGCAAGCACTTTCAGGCCCGGTGAGAGGGGAAGAACACTCACCAATGTTTGGTTTATATTTCTAAGTTTCGGCCCTCGCTGTTCACTCGTTCAGCACTCTTGCCAATAATACCGAAAACCTTGTCGGAAGCAGAGATAATCAATCAGGTTATGGGAGTGACCCTTGTCGTCATCAATATGGCATTCCAAAAGAAGAGTGCGGCCATTTTGGGCTTCTCTGTCAGAGATTTCGTTGATAGTTACCCCTACTGTGAGAGGAGGTCCAACATAATGATTTATTTCTTAAGAGTGGAGCAAACAAAGAAATTTGTGTACAGCGCGATACCATTTGTCCTGTTTTTAGAAAATTAGGGGCTCTAAGCTCTGCAGGGTCCTGAGCGAACCTAAAATAAATCATGAGTTCTTAGTTAAGGAATAGAATAGAGGGAGACTTCAGTCAACGCTCCGGGAGAGATTGAGCTGCTTGGGACGACTTGAACTGGCGGTGATAAAGCTCACAAATCCCATTTGCCTGCGGATGATAACCGGTGGAACGAATCTTCTTCGCATCAAGGAGACTCATCAAATCTCTCCAAAGGAAGGATTCGAATTATCGACCTTGATCTGAGGTAACGGTAAGTGGAACACCGAAACGCAAAACCCAATGAGCCATGAAAGCCTTGGCTATGGATTCCACTGAAGGGACAGAGAGAGAGGAATGGTTTCACTCCAGCGAGTAAACCGATCAATACATGTGAGAACGTATCGTTTGCCATCAGGAGGAGAAAGAAGTCCAACGATATCAATGTGAACCTTTTCTAAACATTTACCAGGCGGCAAGAAGGTGCCCAGAGGAGAACTAATGTGTCTCTGAACCTTTGAACGTTAACAGAAAAGACATTGGCGAGTCCACTTTGTCACGTCGTTGTTATTTACGTCGGGTCAAACAAAACGACCTTTAACCAGCTTGTGTGAAGCCTCAATGCCTGAATGAGAAAGTGAATGTAGGTTGAGAAAGATGTCCTTTCTAGAAAGAGGAGGAAGGAATTAGCGTGGATGTCCTGTTGACATGCCAAAAAGGAGATTCTTTTCTATGCTGGGGAGGGTGATCCACTGCAGCTGTAGAGAAGAATCCTGCGGAAGAGCAGTGACTTCTGACGCCTGACACGTTATCATTCCCTCGTAGTTGATGTTTGGAAGTGAAGAAAGAGAGTTGACTTGGATGCGTGAGAGAGCATCTGCGGTGAAGTTATCAACTCCAGAGATGTGTCTGAAGTCGGTGGTGAACTGCGACACATACTCCAAATGACGAGCTTCTCTAGGCGAGTGTCACTCATTTCGAAATGCCATCGCAAAGGTGATAGGTTTGTGGTCCGTGAGAATATGAAACTCGCGGCATTCCAAGAAGTATCGGAAGTGACACACCGCGAGATTCAAGGAAAGCAACTTCCTGCCCAAAGAACTATAGCGAGTTTCTGCAGGTTGCAGCTTATGCGAGAAGAAAGCAAGAGGTGCTCACACTCCGTTCGGGTGTTGTTGCAATAGAAAAATTGGAAGCGTCCACTTGAACTCTGGTTGGAACAGAGTCCTGGGGATGGACAAGGAGTATGGCTTTAGCAAGAGCTTCGTTCGCGGCAGCAAATGCAGCCCGACCTTCGTCAGTCCAATCCACTATGGTGGAGGTTCCTCTCTTCTTCGGGCGGAGCAGAGAGGTGAGAGGTAGGAGAAGTTCAGCTGCATTCTGAAAGAAGCAATGGCAAAAAATTACCATCCCTAACCACTACCGAGGCTGCTTCGGAGTCTCTGGAAGAGGAATGGTACGGATGCCAGTGACAAGAAGAAGAAGAAGAACTACAGAACACCGAATAGCAAAGACTTTACAGTCCACTCAAGGCTAGTCTGTTTAGTATTTTTGTTTATTTAATTTGTTGGATGTGTCTACTGTTATTAAAACAAACCTGTTATGTATTTTTGAAATAAGTATATTATTTTACCTATTTCTATGTAACATATGAGTCTGCTTACTTAGAGCAGATCTGCTTCTAAGCAACAAACATCATAGTATGTTAAGTATTTTTGTTTATTTATTGTGTTGGATGTGTCCTCTGTCAATGTGACATATGAGTTTGCTCACTCAGAATAGTTTCTCTTTCTAAGCATCAAACATCATAGTGCTACAAGTGGGTGAAATTGGATATTTTTCCTACTCGGTGTGATCGATTAGATCACAGTCTTAGAACAGATATATTCTATGCGGTGAACATCAAACTTATTTATTACAGTTATTCAGTGTGATCAATTAGATCACCGTCTTAGAACAGATATGTTCTAGGCGGAAAAAATCAAAGCCATCAACTACAGTTATTCAGCGTGAGCGATTAGATCACAGTCTTAGAACAGATGTTCTATGCATGCGGTAAACATCAAAGCCACTTACTACAGTTATTCATTACAGTTTTTTGTAACAGATGTTCCATGTGGTGAACATCAAAGCTATTTATTACAGGTAAAGGCGAAAGTGCGATTGATGATATCACCATCCTAGAACGGATACTTCGCAAGCCATATGAACATCAAAACTACTACAAGCCGTAATTCTTTATACGATGTACTTATAACATTTTCTAAATGATTTTAATTTTTTTTTTTTTTGCTTTTACCATATTCAGGATACTACTAATTTTTGTATTTGAATAAAGTAAAATCGAGTTGAATTGACGTTCACAGACCAATATCCTTAAAGTGTTTATCTAACTTTTTCTTGAATGAATCAATGTTAGCGCTGTTCACTATTTCATAAGAAAGACTATTCCACTTCTCGATTACATCGTAAGTGAAGAAATTCTTTGCTATATTTGTTTGAAATCGTTTATGACAAAGTTTATGCCCATTACTTCGTGTTACATCATTAAAATTATATCTGAGAATGCCTGTAATCGATATTGTCAAATTTATTTAGTATTTTGAAAACTTCTATTAATTTTCCTCTCAATCTTCTTGTCTCTAAAGAATGGATATCTAATTCACGTAGACGTTGCTCGTATGATTTACCTCTCAATTGAGGGATTAATTAGTTGCACTTCTTCGAATTCTTTCAAATTTTTTTTTAGGTCTTTTTTGAGGTATGGACTCTAAAACTGCACTGCGTATTCTAGATGAGGTCTAACTAATGTTTTATAGAGAGGAATTATTATATTTTTATATTTAGATTCGAAGTTTCTGGTAATAAATCCTAGAGCTTTACTTGCTTTTTTAACAGATTCAGCACATTTTTTCGCAAACTTTAAATCCTTATTAATTAATACTCCTACATCCTTTTCCTCACAGACAACTTTGGTAATTGTGTCATCTATTTTGTAATCATATTCATTGTTCCTACTCCCAAAATGTGTAACTTTGCATTTATCGGTATTAAATTTCATATGCCATGTTTTTGACCAATTTACAATCTTGTTTAAGTGGCTTTGGAGTAATTGATAACACTGGCCTGCGTTTGAAAACTTTTTTTAGCCGGTTTGGGTTTTGTTAACTGATTTTCAGCAACTCAAACACGCTGAATCCGAAAATGTAAATCATTTTATCCAATCAGCTCGTTTTTTTTTCTGTGACTACTTTTATTATGGATACCGACCCAAAAATTGAGAAAATTAGATTCCAATCATTAGCTCATAGTATAAACTGTGTTTTTATTAATAAATTCTATTAAATATGCCTCAAACAACTACAAATGAAAACATGGTTAAAGTAAAAGCCATATGCATATAGTTTATTGTTAAAATAATTACAATTTCAGATAAGAAATATCAGATTTTTCAAAAAAGTTTAAATATATATTTTGGCATATAATATATATATATAATTTATATATATAATATAACTATTATATTATATATTATATATATATATATATATATATATATATATAATATATATATATCTATTATAATATTATATATAATATATAATTATTATATATATATATATTATTATATAATATTATATATTAATATATATATATATATATAATATATATATATATAATTTCTTCTTCTTCTTCATCTTCCTTATTTTTCAAGAATGGGAGTAAGGTGCGCGACGGGCATCGGAAAAGAAAAAGCAGTAGAAGAACATGAACACAAGTCGAAAAGAAGCCCAGCCTTTACCGCCCCCTCTGTACCATTAATTAGTGGGCACCCCATCGCAAGTCAGAAAATCCACCCTAAAGCTTCATGGGACAGCGATGGACCTTCACTATGGTGATCGTCAATGTAAGGGTCATCCTTGGCCAGCGTGGGCACAACCATACCTCACAATCCCGCCACTTCACTCCTGTTATACAACCTTTTCTTCTCGCCTCTACCAAACTCACATTTCTCCTCCACAAACATTCGCTTACTGACTCAATCCACTTTTTCTTCGGTCTCCCCAGCGGTCGTTCCAACACACTCCCACATACATCCGCTTAACCAACGACTATCATTCATCCTTTCCCATATGACCAACCATGTCAACATACTTTCATTTATTTCTTCATTTACCTTCTTCACACCACATACTCTCTAATACGTTCATTCCTCTCTTTATCATTCTTCTCACACCCTAGCACACCCCTAAGATTGTCCAGCTGAACACATTGAACTTTAGATCTTATTCCCCTCTTTATTCCAGACCATAGTCTCACTACTATTACAAATAAACAGGTAAAAACATATCCTCATGTAAAACCCTAGCACACTCGAGACTTAAGTCCCTTTACATTCACCAACGATTTAATGCACCAGCACACCTTCCTGCCATTCACAACTTTCCTACTACCTCTGCCCGTCCGTCCCCTTCTCATAACATATCCGTACAATTATTTAAACTTGCTGTGATCATTTTGTTCTGTCTGTCCGAGCTGCTTCCGCTCATCTTATCATGATACTTCATACACTGTGTGGATGGAGTTGTCGGTTGACGTGTCTCGATCAAGAGCCTTAGTGTAATGTGAGGTTCTTTCGCTTCTAGATCTCTCGTGTTGTTATGTTCAATGATCTCTATTCTTGTTCTTTCACGCGATCAGTTGGTGTGGGTTTGAATGATTAGAACAGAACCTGCCAAATCTCTCTACCAATCCTCTCAAACTCTGTTCAGGATTCGCCCACACAAGAACCAATCATCGCATATAATAGGTTAGGGCACCCTACACTCATCTCCATTCTCCACCAATTCTAACACCATTTCCTGCCATCCCACCCGTCGAATTCTTTCATAACCCCATCCATATACAATTGAATAACCAAGGGGAGACATAACACAACCCTGGTCTTACTCCGCTGTTAATCCCTAAAACCAATCACTCATTGACACCAAAAAAAATTTATTCTTACACACAGCTTCACTATCGTCATCATACTTTTTGAAACTCATTCAGAAGCCTACCAACGCAACACCTATATCACTAACAACCTGCCATGAACATCTCCCTAATTAACTCTCAAAATCATACGCCTGTTTGCAAATCCATAAAACCTAAATAAAATTATTCTTTCTTCTCCCTCATTTTTCCTCAATCATTTGTTTCAATGTAAAGATTTGATCCACACATCCCTCTACCACTCCTAAACGCACCTTTGTTCTTCACCAATCAGTCCTTCAGCCACTCGACGCACTCTTTCGACCAAAATACCAGCATATATCTTCCCTACAACACTTAATAAACTAATTCCCTATAATTTCTACAGTTCCCCTTATCCCCTACCTTATATAAGGGTTACTATAACGCTCTTCCTCCATCCCTTGGAACTATACCCTCTATAAACGCTTTATTACACAACTTCCAAATCCAATCAATCACCATCTCGCCTCCGTTCTTGATCATTTCACCAGTAATTTCATCTATACCTGCAGATTTACCATTCTTCAACTTTCTCACTCTACCCATTACCTCTCCTTACTAAAACCTGCTCCCCAAAACTACTATTCCTTCTTGCCCATGCAAACCCACACCACATTCAACTATCATCTCTTCATTACTGTTAATATTGTGCAGATTTTCAGAGTGGTCTTTCCACACTCCTCTCACACCCATTTCATCAGTTACAAAAGCACCATCCCTATTCATTATTCTAAGCAGATTCCCCTTATTCTCATTCTTAACCTTTCGTGCTTCCTTCCAGAAGAGCTTCCTATTCCCTTGTAAGTCCCCATTCATCCTTCTTCCAAACTGTTCATTTACCTCTTGTTTTCTCCTACGTATACACCTTTTAGTATTTCTTTTTTTCCTCCTTATATAATTCCAAGCATCTTTCTTTTGATTCTTCATCATTTGCTTTTAGTACATTCAACCACGCTTCTTTTTTACCTTTAACCGCTTTCATCACCTCTTCATTCCAACATTCACTGTTAACATTCTTACTTCCTACTTTAGCACATCCACATACTTCCTTTGCACTACTAACAATTGCTTCCTTCATTTGCCCCCAGATTTGTTCAGTATCAACTTGTTCACATTCAACCGTTTTACTAGCGAGCGCTCTTACATACTTATCCTTATTGTCATATATATATATATATATATATATATATATATATATATATATATATATATATATATAATATATATATATATATATATATATATATATATATATATATATATATATATATATATACTACCTTTTTAACGTGCTTTATCCCCTATGCAGGGGGTAACACGGGGGGAACACAGGAAATCGAACTTTAAGGCCGGCTATCCCAAACCAGCGCCACCAACGTGTTCGCAGTCGAGTTTTAATTCTTGCCCCAGGTAGATAAAACTCCAACTGCTACGCGGAGGATTTGAACCAGCGTCCTCTCGTATGAGAGGCGGTGACTCAACCTCCTATATATATAATATATATATATATATATATATATAATATAAAAATATATATATTATATATATATATATATATATATATATATATATATATATATATATATATATATATATATATATATATATATATATATATATAGGCTATATATATATATATATATATATATATATATATATATATAATAATTTCTTATATATAGTTATATATTTAATATAATTTATTAATATTAATTATAATAAAAATATTAAAAAATTAAATATATATATAATATATTATATATATATTTATATATATATATATATTTATTTATAAATATATTATATTATATATATATATAATATATATATATATATATATATATATATATATATATATCTATATATATATATATATTATATATATAATATTAAAAATCATTGACAAAATAGGGGTGCAGATCAATAGAAAAAAAAAACTCTACATCCACAATTTTATCTAAATACAAAAACATGATGATTTGACATTTACTACAAAGCAACCCATTAGGTACTTATTGAGGAGTAAATGATTTTCTTATAGCCCTTTATATTTATTATTATAGATAAATAATGTACTATTGGTACATGTGTAATAATGACGTACATCATAGAATGCTAGCATATTCACATCCCAGCGGCCCTGATATCATTCCTCCATCACTTTTATATCCTGATGGAACCGCTCACCTTGTTCCTCACTGTAATCTCCGCAGTTGTCTGGAAAGTAGTCTAAATGGGAACTAAGAAAATGCATTTTAATTGACATGTTTGCGCCTAATGCTTGAAAGTTCTGCAGCAGTTCGTCTGCTACTTATTCGTAATCTGTATTTCGGCGATTTCCAAGAAAATTTGTTACGACAAATCTGAAAGAGCCAAGCACTTCTTTCTTTGTTCACCATAACAACAGTGAAGTGAGGATCTGAAAAAAGTTTTCTAATTTGCGGACCGTCGAAGATTCCTGCTTCTATTTTACCGTCACTTAGTTTTGGAAATGCATTTTTCAGATAACAGATAACATCGCCATCTTTGTTTAGGGCTCGGACGAATTTCTTCATAATTCCAAGCTTTTAGGTTCGATTAGAGGGTAAAACAAAACATTGTGATGACCTGATTCAAGTTCATTTCTGATCGGCCATTGGCGTCGTGTGTAGTGTTCCTTACTTGCTCGACTGTCCCAAAGACACAAGAAACATGGATATTTAGTGTAACCCGCTTGTTGACCCAGCAAAAATAGATATTACCTATAAAAAGAAACATGGAGTAAATTAATTTACTTTGTATTGAACATAAAAGATCCCTCTTTCTTTCTCAAATGAATAAAGATACAAATTTTCTGAAATATAGATATATTCTTACCTTCATGTCTCCACATATCTTCCAATTGTGTGTTTATAGTTTAAAACCTGAATCAGATGCTTCGGGTTGTCGTATGTTTCAGTAACCATCACTGAAAAACCAACAGGAACAGATGCCATCTTGTTACCATTGTTAAGAAGTACTGCTTTTAAACTTTTGTTGGAACTCTCCATGAGCAGTTGCCATTCTACAGGAACATACTCCACACCCAATTCGTTAATGAGACCTTTCACATCATTGCAGTAAGTAAGAGATTTGGATTGGTCAGCAGTGAAATATTTACGAAACTCCCTTTCACGATGGTGGTACCAATAAAATGTTGTTTCTGAACTTAACAAATTGTGTTTGCGAAGCCGTGACCCAAGCAATTGAGCAGATTCTTTGGACAATCCCAAATCCCTAGTCAAATTGTTTTCTGATTGCCTTAAAGGCTTAGGTTGATTCATCTCAGAAGTGGCTTCATACATAGGGGAACCATCAGCATCATCATCGACAGCAGCATCATGTAATTCGTCCTCGGAGTCTTGCGTCAAGAAAGTTTCGTCTGGATGATTGGGAATTGGAATTCCTGGACCATGAGGTACCGGTTTTATGGCAGATGGAACTTCAGGATATTTCACGTGTTGCTTGTTCTTTCAATTTATTCCTAAAAGCAAACAAAACAAACATACATGCAATTTCTACTACCAAATGTATATATTACATTTTTAATTCAATAAAACAAAACTTATTCATAACATGTCATACCTGCTAAATTCGTCATGCAGAAGTAACAGTCACTAACATGATCTTTGCCTTCCCTCCACACCATTGGAACACCAAAGGGGAGAGACTTTTGTTTTCCCTTGTTCCAACTCCTTAAACCTTCAACGCACGTTTTGCAGCAGACATGAGAAGCAAAGGTTTTATCCTGATCTCCAAGTTTTACTCCAAAGTAAGCAAAGTAGCTTTTTTATCAAAGGTTGTTATATTCATCTTCTGTTCGGGAAAAGTGACTTTCCCACAAATGAAACAAAAACGGTCAGGATCATTTCTGCACTTTCTATTCATTTCTGAAATTCAGGAGAGGTTTTATATTATGAAAGTCGTGAACAATAGGCAAAAATATAAACTCGTATAATAATGCAAAATTTAAATGTGCAAAAATAGAATTAAATAAATCAATATATATATATATATATATATATATATATATATATATATATATATGCACACATATATATATATATAATATATATATATATATATATATATATATTATATATATATAATATATATATATATATATATTATATATAAATATATATATACCGTATATATTATATATATATATATATATATATAATATATATATATATAAATATTATATATATTATTTTAAATAAAAAATAATATATATATATATATATATAATATTTATATTATATATATATATTATATATATATATATATATTGAGCAAAAAGTTATCATCTAATCAGTGTTGTACGACATGTTTTTCTGCTTACAAATAATATATATATATATATATATATATATATATATATAATATATATATATATATAAATATATATATATATATAATATATATATATATATATATATATATATATATATATATATATATATTATATATATAAAATATATATATATATATATATATATATATATATATATATATTCTCCCTGCTTTTATTCCAATTTCGAAAAACTAAATTTTTACTCTTTTCAAAATATTTTGGAACGGCCTAGATCAATAACCTGACCTGATTGGATTAAATGAATAGCATTTTTGAATTCAGTGTGTCGAAAATATATATATTCAGCTGAAAAAAACTAAACCGGGAAATGTCGCAGACCAGTGTAATCTTTCTCACATATTATCGATTTCCAAGTTTTGTATCATCCGCAAATTTCGAAATATTGCTAAAATATTATCATCTATGTCATTTACATATATAATAAACAGTATTGGACCCAGGACAGATCCTTGGGGTACATCACTAGTAACATTCGTCCAATCTGAGCATTCACCACTGATAACGACTCGTTGTTGTCGATCCGAAAGCCAGTTTTTAATCCAATTTAAAAGTCTTCCTCGAATACCATGAGCTCTAAGCTTTTCCAATCTTTGATGAGGGACGGTATCAAATGCCTTTTGAAAGTCTAAGTAAATGACATCGATGGATTTATAATTATCTACATCATTAATAACCACATTAAAAATTCTAGCAAATTTGTTGAGCATGATCTATTTCTTCTAAAACCATGTTGGGTATTCTTGAGCAATCCATGATCTTCAAGATGTTCAACTAACCTATTAGCTAGTATTGCTTCAAAAATTTTACCCACTATAGAAGTCAAGCTAATTGGTCTGTAGTTATTCGGAACTTTACGATCTCCTTTTTTGAAAATGGGAGTTATATTAGCAATTTTGAAATCCTTCCTTTAAAGACTAATTGAAAAGCATTGTCAAAGATTTCACTAATATGTCTTTCAAATTTTTGAGATGCATTGGATAGTATCCATCTGGTCCCGGTGATTTATTTATTAATAGTTTATCAATCTGGAAAGCAACTTGCTCTTCTAGAATTTCAAATGTATCTAAAACGTTGTCCGCATGAAAATCCCTTATGTCTTCCATGCTAGGCAGGCTATCTAGATTCTCTTTCGTAAAAACTGTCGAGAAAAAATTATTTAAAATGTTTGCCATATCAACACTGTTTGATTTTAAAATACCATTAATGTCCAGTAAAGGTCCAATTGACTCCTTAATGGAACTTTTGTTAATAACATATTTGTAAAACTTTTTAGGATTAATTTTACATTCACGAGATAAATTAATTTCATAGTTTCATTTATATCTAATTAATTGTTTGCAGCTTCGACGACAAGCTATGTAACTATTATTATTTTCCACTGAAGGAGACGACTTCCATAGTTTATAAGCTTATTTCTATTACCTAAGGAATCTCTAATTTTATTATTCCACCATCTTGGCTTCGAATTTGGTAAAGTTAGCTTCATTTTATATGGAACAAAATCTTTTTCTTTGTCTTTAAAAATTTGAAGGAACGTATCCCCACATTACATTTGCATTTCCTGTTAATATCTCATCCCAGTCATAGACAGATAAACTGTCTTTCAAGCCATTAAAATTGTTCTTAAAATCTGGAAATTTCAA
>JABUQX010028973.1:0-45146 GCA_015478945.1 Trachelipus rathkii
CAGTGGTGATGAATACTTCGGGGTATTTATCTAAACCATTACTTCAATTTGGAGAGATCTTGTGTTTAGAGATCAGAGCTCCGTCCCTCCCTTGCACTCTTCTTACCTGTATAATGAGTAATGGAGGCCGTGGACTAGGGCTCTGATTCCTGGAAGTTTCCTTATTTGTTTCTTATACTCATGGTTCTAATCCAGTTTTTGCAGTTTGTTCGCTCCACGACAAGTCGGCCACCATACCGTCTTCCCAACCTTTTAGGATTGGAAAACCGCACCGAAGTCCACGGCCCATCGTGCGAGAGATCTCCCCCACATACACGAATAAGGTAACCATAACAAATAATCCATTTTGGTTATACAAAATGCATTTTTTTCTAATCTATCGTTCTGGACTGAGACTGATAACACCGAATTATTTCAACATTATATCATTCTACTTATTATTTTCTTATGTATTTATTAGATGTTTTTACTAAACAATTCTAAATAAAGTGAAGATAATGTTATCACAATTAGCCTTAAAGATAAATGATCGAACATCGAGCCATATACCCAATATGTATCACAAAGTTAAAGTGATTACAACCTGCCATTTCACGGTAAATTTTCCATCAAGAGCTTGTTTTTATAAGAGCATTGTGAAAAACAAAATATTCAACATTTAGTAACTCCGAACTAATAATAATATTTTAAATGCGACTAGCTAATCATAAAAATTATGCACTCCATAGAATGATTCAAAAACTATTGATAGACAATACAACAGAAGAGAAACATATTATTCCAATTCACTTTGCGATGGTGCCAATCTTTAGAGAGACAGATTTTTAAATAATAAATTTTTCCTTCAAGACTCACATTTACGTCTAGTTTATCTTCCTTTACCTACTATCCCATTCTCTAAAGTGGTAAATTGTGAGCGCTACTATTATGTAACATCTTCCTAACTCTGATCAGTGGCGGTTACTCAATAGCTTTTTATGCGCTATTTAATAGCGTTCAAGAGTCTCGCAGTCTTCACAATTTTTATAGCTCATTAACCTTTTATAAACGCCCGGCATCATCAGGGCTACTTGAAGAGTATTTAAAAATAAAGATTGGATCTTATAATTTTTGGATACTATAAATAACTGCAAATGTTTAGTTCTTTTATATCGGAGGCTAATGTACAATGGAGGGGTACCTTCCTAGCGAGGTGCATTTAAGCATTACCGGGTGCTCAACAACTTGCCCATTCCATATACTTTTGAATGATTTTCATTTAATCACATTCTCTAATAAATTTACATTAAAGCGATCATATCAAATGGCTAGGGAATATCAAAATAAGTGGAGTGGTGTGTTGTATAAAGCATAGGACGATTTTTTAAAGTTGTTTATGGGGTGTCTGTATTTATAAAAACGGTATCGAATTCTATTACTTGAACCTTTATTTGGGCTATAGCTGAAGTGAGTATATGTAAGAGTGACGAGAAATCTTATAAATTATTAACTCTTTTTCTTATAAAAAAATGATTTTCAAAGCAAGTAGGGTCTCTCTAATAGTCACACTCCTCAAAGAGATTTTGACTTTATGCTTAAATGTTAAATAAAAATATAAGGTATACATATTCATTTTTCTTTTTATTCGGTGGACTCTCATACTCTCCACCGTAAGAAGTATATCTTCACGCCTCTATCAAGGGTTTTGACTTTACGACGCTCAAATTTTACAACTTTCACTGATACAGGGCCTAAAAATTTATTACATTCCCAAAATTTTTATTTTACAAGGATGCAAGGAAATGATTATATATGAATCTTTGGTGAAATGTATAATATTGCACTTCAATCATATTAAGCAGAGTATCATTTTAATATCTCTTTGGAAGCAGCGTATACAATGATAATACATAAGCAACATAAACGTAGCATTAAATAGTGAATCAGTGATGTGACAAGTAAGATGATGTAAACTTTAATGACGTATAGCGTGATGTACAATGATTTTTGATGCTGTTTTGGGGATTAAAATCATTTGATCAATCTGCAAAAATCGTGTTCATCGAAACTTGTTTAGAAATTTTTCCGATATTTTATTAATAGATGCACGTTCTACTTCCATTTCTGGCTTCCATCTCTGCCAAAGAATGATATAGTATCCAAAATTCAATCATATTATTAAAGAACACGAAAGTATAGGTGGAGTTTAAATATTCAAAATAGTTCTAAACACTATATTGTATTAGATACAAGATAGATAGTAGAGAGAGAGTTAGATATTGAATTATGAATATGATTATGATAGGATAAAGATCGATAGATAACGATAGATTTACGATTAAGATAGATAGATAGATAGATAGATATAAGTGTATGAATATTCAAACATGAATATATCAAAAAAGTGTGTATACTTAGTATCGTTATTAATTATATATGTAAATTATTATTTGAAATATTTAGAATTTAAAGTTTAAACCAGAACTTAACTCCACGCAGTATGATACCTTGCACTGAACATGAGACTATTTCTCTCTTACATGTTCGTAGAATATACCGGGGCTATAGATATTTCGTATCTCCACCCATGACACTAATATGATATAGAGATTAATTTATATTAAATAAATACTAACTTATATATATATCTATATTATATATATATATTATTAATTATATATATTAATAACTTATAGCATTTATGGAGTTATCCTGTTAATAGAGTATAGTATTGATATATCTTCTAATGTACTTATATTGTAAAGATATAATATTTATAAAACTTAGAAATAAATGAAGAGGGCATAAGAGACTTTATAAACAGATATTCGAATGGGAATAGAGATGTGTTCACTAATATAGTAATCACATATATAGAGAGACAATTATATATTTATTACACTAGCTGGTAATATAGTTCACTATATATATATATAAATACAATAATCATTCATTTATTACAAGTTTATAAGGAACAATAATATACAATATTAACATTATGACTCCGGTAAATATATTTATTAATACTAGCATTACATATTATGAGATACACTCAAAATATATCGCATACGTTATAGGGCTTCTTTACTAACTAGCAAATCTTTGTTAATTATAATAATGTAATATTACTATCCTACATAAGCCAATTTTCTATGACAGGTACCATAACTCATGTGGGATAATAATTCTATACCTTACATTTTAGCCTCGTTACATCCTATCTATATTAGCTTCACTGAGGTACACCCTGGAATCATTATGTATATAATAATATTATATGATAGGCTATTAAATATGCTAATTATAGTTATATTTATTTAAGTTTATTTATTATTTTATATAATTTATATTTATTTATTTATATTACAAAATATGATATCACTATTTTATTTTATATCGTATCACTGAGTATTGAATATTTTATAATATATTAATAATTTTTAATATACTGACACATTGTAATTTCACTTTGTATTTATATATTTATATTATATATATATATATATATATAAATAATATAGATTTTATAAAATTTATAAGACATATTGAAATGCAATTTTTGTACTTCAAGGTTATCTTTTATCGTCTTCACCTTCCCTCAAGCTAAGGGTTAACTTCGTTCACGTTTGCGCTAGGAGAGTCTTTCGATAACTACTCGGAATATACGATTTTCTACGTTGAATAGATCGGTCCACAAACACAGTGTGACTAATCTAGCAGCGTCTAGCTGGCTGGGGAAGGATTTGAGATCGCTCGCTCTTGAGACTCCTCCTTTAGGCTTATGTTTTTGGCGCCTTCAGGTATATTCCGACTATCTCCACCTCTCTGTTTCCAGTAAGGAATACACACAAAGGATTTATATAAGAGGAGCATTCTGTCCCACTACATTAGGAGTGTTTATAGAATATCTCTTATTAAAAAAGTATACAATTATAATTATACAAATCTTGAGTTTGAAACGGCAGAGTCGGATTCATAACTTTTAAGGTTATAGAACATAATATGTTCAGAAAAATGTGTCGCATCCCAAGTCTGTTAGAAATATGACATACCGACTAATGTCTTGTATTCTATTGGCGAAAATGGCCGAAATAATTTATGCAGCATAACCGTTCTATTAATTGTAATGTGCATTACTAGAAGATAGTTTATATAATTTGATAAATAAATATTAATAAAAAAAAACATTATTACTTAATAAGTCAATATACATATATAATAATATTACATTAGCTAATGAGAATTAATAAATTAATAAGTTACCTGAACTATGTGATTTATTATGAGTAATTCTTAGGAATTAATGCAAAATGAAATATCAGAATCAGAGTAAAATGTTATTTTCCTCACTAATTTCCAGCAACTCTAATTACTTGAATCCAGAGATTTGATTTTAAAATAAAAAATTTTAGTGTTATATATTTTCACTCTCTTATAGTTTTAGTCTTTTGTTCTTTTTAATAGAGCATAGTTGCCACACCGTTTAAATATATGCACCTTCTCAATAGAGTTTTTATTAAAAAATTAAATCATTAAATATTTTCATCTTAAATTTTCAGACATTACATTTCCATTTGCTTCATACATGAGAGATTATATTATAGTTAAGCTTGTTCTGTCAGCGCTAAAACGTTTGATAATATATCGGTGTATATTCTTATGTCATTTTTTTTTTCATGAGAGTTTTCATTTTTTCAATAAAAATATACGAGTGATGGTTATTTTGACATATTTACGCTTTCTAAATTGTACTACGAATTATTGTTCTCTGAAATGTACCATCAAACGTTGAAATATATCGTTGATGGAGGTTTTATTACCCTTTATATGCCAGAAGTCCCATGCAAAATAGTGGATTTATATTTATTTATGAATATATTTGAAATTTAGGTTTCATCATAGATTGTCTAAATTCATCTAATTTACTTATTGTAGTTTCTTAAAAATGAAAAATTGCGATAATTTTTTCTATTTTCACTGGTTCATGTCGACTAAATTAGCTGTTAAAAATTTTCAGAGCATTATGGTAGTCAGTCCGGAGATATGCTCATACTGTACTTTTAAATATAATTTCTTTGTAATGCAGTAGTTTTGGATTTGTTCTTGGAACAAATTTTTATAAAAAATAATGTTTTGGAAATTAAAAAAAAAAAATTTTTTTTTGAGTATACAAAACAATTACCTAAGTAAAAAGATGTATCTCGTCCTACTATAAATAAGCCCTCAAAATTTGATGTCGATCGATAAGTAGAAAAAATATATATCAATATTTCACTTTTTAATAAAGATTTAAAAAAAAAAAAAAAAAAAGTATTCGATAGTACATTTTTTCTACTTATCCGATCACATCAAATTTTCAGGGCTTGGATAGTCAGGGGCCAATCATACATCTTCTTACTTAGATAATTAGTGTTCGTAATACTTAAAAAAAAATTTGAATATTTAATTTTTTTTTAAAATTTGTCCAAGAAGAAATTCAAAACTACTGCATATAACAAGGAAATTTAAGTTAATCTAAATAAGAAAAGAGTTGTTTAATCCATACTCACGGCGTAGAGATTATGCTTGGAAAGAAATTTTAATCTGTATCACATGAGCAGAACAAGAGAAATTATCGGCAACTATTATGTCATTTTAAAATCACGAAGAAAGAGAGTTTTGAATTGTCTGCGAGACATTGTTTTTGTACGAACAGGAGAGAGTTATAAAAAAAATGAAAGTAAACCTAATTTCTTTTGGATTTTGGTATATAGGCCTCTACGTATATGTGTTCCACTTAGTCATTTAAAAAAAAAATTTATAGATAAATTTATTTCTAGGAAAATGTCAAAAAAAAAATAGGTTTTGAAACAATAAAAATTCTGAAAAATTCAAAAAACTACCAATCTCCCACTCATGAATGAAGCGACGTTTTAGGAGTTTCAGAAAAAGAATAGTTTGGCTTTTTTTCCCATCAAAAATTGTACCGAGATAATTAAGAATTTCTAATGTCCATTTTCGGGTGGGAGGACTGAAATGGGTTTGCTTTCTGGCTCCAAGGTGTTGGATCCTGCACCTTATAATCATATATACATCTATAATTAGCTATTTACTATTCTCATCACCACATCTCGTACGCGATCTACGACTATATTATATATATATAATATAATAAAAATATGTAATACAAGTATTAATATATTAATACCATATTATATTATAATACTATTTTATTAACTTTAATCTATGAGGTCACATATACTATATATACTATATATACTTTTAATATATATATCATAAATAAATATATAATATAATACTAATATAATATAATAAATATATTATATATTATTTATAGAGTTTCATTTAAGTATTATTAATATTAATAAACTAATATGTAATATATTCACTATATATATATAATATTAATATATTATTATATTATAATAATAATATATATATATATATATATATATTATATATATATATATATTTACAGTATATAAATCCAAATATATATATATTAAGCTAATTTATAAAAACTGTTTGAATAGAAAGCAGTATAATATATCATATATAAATATTAAAATAATATATATATATAAATTGTATTATATATATACTATAGTATTTAGATAATTTGGTAATAACATTTATTATAATTATATATATATATATAATTCATATTTAGAATTATAATATATAATTATATATATATTATTATAAGTAATAAATATACAATATCATATATGAGGAGTATAATCTATATTATATTATCTGTATAGGCATGATATTATATAATATATTTTTTAAAATTATGATGTATATATTTAAATATTAATTAAAAGAAAATAAAATCGGGAGGCTATATTGCATACACCGCTGGGTGCCCACATAATTTGGGACGCAACGGGCGAATGTTATGACCAGCATGCGCCTTAATCCTGTGAGTTCATCGTCGAGATTACACACCCATAAGATTTTTAACCTATAGACTATAGACCTTTTGGGCCTATTGGACATTTTGGCCTTGACCTTCTGACGCCCTTTCGAAGAGGGGCGAGCCCAGCGGATGCTGGAGAGCATCCGTCGTACTTAGCGCCACACCCTTTATATTGACTTCCTCGGAAAAACCCCTTTTAGGAGCAAGCTCTCAGAATTTTGATTGTTTTGGTGCCTCTATTAGATATTTCGGTTTTGAGGCCTTAGATAATTAGTCACGGCACTTGATACCTGTATCAAAGGGCGAAATTGACCATCTATCTTAATAGGTGTCATTTGGATTGATTAAGATGGTCGATTTATAATTTTTGAGCTCAATTCCATATACTGTCACCTTGGCCTTGGGTAGTATCTGTGCTAACATGAGTATAATGTGGTATCTCCTGTTTGTGGAATCTTGTACTAACTTATATTCCATCCACGGTCACCCCTACCCCTACACACACTACACAACACACACACACACAACCTACACACACACACCACACCACACCCACACACACACACACCACACACCCACACACACACACCTCACACACACGAACCCACACACACACACACACACACACACACTCTTACACTTATACACACCAGCACATTCACTAGAACTACACTCACCCATATGATACTTACACTTACATTTTACACTTATACCACGTACAAACACACTACCAACCCTTGGTCTTCCTGGGTCAATTTTTGTGCCCACCCTAGATTTTTGGGCCAATCCCTATTTTTTTCGGCAGCCTCTTAATTTTTTTCGAGCCACCTTTTTGGTCTTCCAGCGGGGTGACAATTTGAGAACCCAACAATTTATTTCGGTACACCCTATTTGTATTTCCAAGGGACAATTTTGATGCTCAGCTTTGAATCCTGCAACTTGATGCCCCAACTTTGATGCCTTAACTTTTGATGCCTCAACTTTTGATGCCTAACCTTTGTTGATGGCTCAACTTTGATGGCTTAACTTTTATGGTCAACTTGTTGAATGGTGATCATCTTCTGATGATTATTATACTCATATATTGATGGTTCAGCTTTGATGACTTAGATTTTAGTGATGGTTCAACTTTGATGGTTCCCAAATCACCGTAAGGAGTATCTAAGGGTGTTCTATTTAGTGTTTTATGAGTATTAGATGAGTGCCAGGGTGAGTGCCCAAGTGAGTGCCAAGAGAGTGCCAATGAGTGCCAAGATGAGTGCCAGTGAGTGCCAAGTGAGTGCACATAGTGCCAAGTGAGTGCCACATAGTGCTTATAACTGAGTGCCACTTTTTTCAAGCCTATTCTAGCCTCCCCTGAGCCTAGAATATACCCTAATATGTGTTACTAACCCCTAGGTTATAAGGTATTGACCCATAGACACTTTGTGTATATTACACAGTTGCTAGGATGCTTTCTACTATGATAAGGTATTTTTCTAACACTTATAGCACGACAGAATAAATATCTAAAGAGTTACACATTTGAGACAGTGAACGCAAACGTTTACGAGTCCGCGTCCGCAGGGTGAACCCCGCCGCGAAACCGCCGCCGCGGCATCACCCGCAGGCGAATATTACCGCGTAACCGGCCACCTATGAATAGCGTGCACCCGCAGGCGCTAATATTTCGCGTAAACCGCCGCCGCGTGCGGCCACAGACCCCAATAATTACCCTATATATATATACTATATATATAGAAAAATATTATATCAATAAAACGATTTGTTTAAATTCTTTTATAAAAAATTTACTACTTATGAAATCATTCAATTTTTACTACAATTGTACGAAATTTTTATTTAAAAAATATACTTTACATAACCCTTAAACAGTAAATCAGTAAATCAATAGAGGTGTTTTACTATAACACCCAAGGGATTAGTATGCTTTGGTTTTACTGTTTACTGCTTTAAAACTCATATGTTTTACTGTTAACTCATATATTTATTAACAATAAATTTAAAGCAGTAAAATCAGTAACATCAATAGAGGTGTTACCTAACCCTATAGGATTAGTAATGCTTTTGTTTAAATGTTTTTATGCTTATAACTCATATCTTTTACTGCTTTAACTCATATAATTTATTAACATTACATACCTTAAAAGCAGTAAATCTAGGTAAATCAATAGAGGTGTTTACCTAACACCAATAAGGGATTAAGTTTGCTTTTGTTTTACTGTTTTACTGCTTTAACGTCAATAAAGTACATTTACTGCTTAAACTCATATATTTATTAACATTAATGTTTTTCCTTTATATTTTTATTTTGTTTAATACTTTTTATTTATTATTATTATTATTTTTATTAATATATTTAATTTCTATTTTTTATTTTTGTTTTATTAATACTTTTTTATTAAAAATTGTAATGTAAGAAAAACACACGCAGGCCTGTTTATATAAAGCATTTCATTTAATAAATGTACGAATTTATTAAAAAGTTATACTTTAAACTGCTTAACAGCTTTAATTTAATCTCATTATAATATTCACATTGGACGAGTATGGATGTGGAGAAAATTACGTTCCGAAGTCCTGGCTACATGTCTTGTAGCTGGCCCGACAGGCTGTGGTAAAACCTTTCTATTATTTAAAATATTTTAAAGAATGAATGGATGATTTTTGAAGCAAGACCCCTGAAAAATAATATGGTGTTTATTGTTTATCAGGAAAAATTTTAAAGAATATAAAGATGTGTTTCAATTTCATGAAGGCATATACGATATTAGATCGTTGGATATATATGACATGGCCATAATAATATTGTATTATGTGATTCAATTCACAAATTGTATTTCAAAATAGCAGAAGCGTTCACGTTTTATTCCTCACCATTACTAAATTATCTCGGTGGTTTTTCATAAACACAGAATATTTTTTCATCAAAGCATAGAGCATATCGAAGTGTTTCTTTTTAAACACTCATAGTATTTACTGTTGTTTATTTGGTGTACGAGAAGAGACATGAGTAAAATTAATGTTTGGCAACTCAAATGTTTCCCCTTCAGAGGAAAAGAGTTCTTAAGTATATAAACCGAGGTAGTCTAATCGAGTGATGTCCGAACACGAGGAGGCGCCTCTTGAAAAAATGTTAAACAATCATTTGTATTGAAAAAATTTTAGTGACAGAAGTGCTTCAACTTGTGTCTAAAAACACGATTTTACAGAGTGTACTCACTACACTCGCACACAACATTTCCTTAATCAGGTCCTAATGAGATAGAAACATGTATACATACACTTTATTGCTATTAGTTTACTTCTTGGGGCATAAAATAATGATAAATTAGATAGCAAGGACATGAACACTTCTAAGCTAATTTCAAAAAGGTTGGGTGCTATGTCGTTATAGAAACATCATTAAACAAGCTCTTTTATAAAAAACAATAAAAAATTGAAAAAATAAAAAGAAGTTATTACCAGAAGAGGCGGAGGGCAATTCCTTTCATAACTCTTCTCCATTAATAGCTACACGGTGATTGAACTAAGTGGTTTCCGCCATGATAAGAATGTGTGCTGTGAGATCTATCTCACTATATAATGAGTATGAGTAAGAAAGCTATAGACAGATCAATGCCAGATCATATACTGTTAACACAGAATTCAGCTCACCAGTACTACAAGCTTTCCCACAACCTCTATTTATGAATCAGCTATTACCACTGTGCACGCTGAGTAGACAAAATTCCCAGCACTCCACAATGTTTCTATCATTCAACCCAATATATATGTCTAGATATATCATGTTTAGGCGCCACCAGTGCATTGGCTATTATTATCAGCCTCTTTTCACTTCAACATAACTAAACAGTTTGCATCCAACTAGTAATCACTTATATTGTGGAACGATTCATTATCTTATTCAATAAGCAAGCTCTAACCATTCCCAGCTTATTATGATCATTAAATTGAAAACAGTATAACCTAATTTAATGTAGAAAGAAGTGTACAGGATATTAAATTCAGACATTAACATCTATGAGAAAGCATCTTATAACAAGATGCCATACAAAAATTAAGTAGATCTTAAAAGACTTTGCAATCTACATCCATCACTACGTAATCCGCTACCCGATGATGTAGATATTCCTAATGTAATGAAGTAAAACTTGAAGTGAAAATGAAGATAATATTAAAATATATATCCAGAGAAGCATACCTATTAGAGTGCGTAAATCAGGAATAGCTTTTATATAATATTTAAAAGAACAATTATCTTTGAATTGAATCAGAGGCAGCTCGTAAATTGATGATGAAATAGTTAAAGGTTCAAATATTGTGGATTTGATAGCTGATCTTCTCACGTAACTGGAGAAGTGACCCTAGTGTATAAACAATGATGGATAAGAGAAGATATCAAACGAGAAGAACTTAGATATTAATTTTTCCAGTAAACTATCTAGTCTTAAATTACGACAACGACCTAGCAGATTGGCGAGATAATATTCCCATTAGACTGTTTAAGCCAAGACCTTCTCAAGTCCTCAGGTACTTTCTTACGCATCAGTAAATTTAAGACGTGTTACCAGAGGAAGAATAAGAAAATCACCTTATAATAAACCTATTTGGATTAAATCGTAATGATTATGTATTATCAATATATTCACATATTAGTTATATAAGCTTATATTTAATAATATAATTTGATTTATTTTTAAAGATCTCTACTCTCCATTTAACTTTATACCAGCAGATGAAATTTGCTTGTCACAATATTAAAATATTATGTTTACTTTTATAGTGACTTTTTCTTTAACAGCCTTTTAACATATTAGAGCACATTTTGGTAATCATTTTGAAATATATATATATATATAATATATATTGAAATGTATTATGTGGTGTTAGGATATAATAAATAAATAAGTTTTGACTCATTTCTACATTATATGATTGTATAGTATATATTGAGATTAATATACACTGAGTAATAATTCTTAGATCTACCTTTTCTACTTCATATTAAGCTACGTTATATACGCTATATAAATATTAACGTTTACATATGGGGTCAGTTTTAGCCAACATGGGAGGCAGAAGGGAGGTAAGTTGATAAGTATTACTTCAATATGAGGGAACCAAATAGTTTTTGGGGGTTTCAATAGGTTTGCTTTAAGGTATCCTAATATTGAGAGAAAAGTTAAAAGCATATTTAGAGGGAGAGGAGCTTTTACTCTACATAAACCTGTAAGAAAAAAATTTCCAACTGGCGTGTAAACCATATCTCCCGCAGCTCGCGATGTATATAAAGATTGTTGGCAAATTAGATTCTTTATATTCAGAAAATGATTAAACTATAGTTGAGTAATAGTAGAACGAGTTTTCAAATTACTACTACTTTAACTTATAGTAGTATACTCTTAGATACTTTGATGGTTGAAACCTTTAAAAAGATAAAAGATCAGCTAACAGTTGCAGTCTTGCAGTATTTCTTGAAATGATATGTAGCGATTTGAGAATAGCGAGAAAACTTTCCCAAATCATTTTTGGACAGAATACAGGATTGTGTGATATATTGAGAATGGCCGAGAGTTTGTGCAGTGTGAGTTTCATCATTGAGTAATTTGTTAGTGTATAGGCACACTTATGCACACAATACGAATTTTCCGTAAACATAAAGATGAAGGCTGACTCAGATGATGTAAAGAGTCGCATACAGTGCTATTAAAGAACGCTGCATTAGTATTTTTTACTAAAGATGAATAACTTAAATATATTTTGATATACTGAACGATCTAGCTTATTCTTATTGAACAGGTTTACCATTATCAAGAACTATAGAAGACAACACTTAAGAAATGTCAAAATAACTAGAGACCGTAGAACACTCACCTATATGATATATAGAAAACAAAAGCTAAAAAATTCATTTCGAGGAATAAGGTAAACGATTATAGAAGGTATCCATCGACAACGAAGAAGACTGCAAGCAAAAGGATATGAATAATGCGGATGTCTACAGCAAGAAGTTTTTTAAAGTTCACACTATCGCCATTCCGTAGTGATATTTACAAGTTATATGTACCTGGAGATTTAAATGGTGAAAAAAATAAAAGGAGGGTTCTATAAACAAGAAAAATCAAAAAGTTAAGGTTTCAACCATGTAACTCTACCGAAAATTAAAAATAAAATTGAAAAATATTAGCTACGAGAGGCAAAGGAAAAAATAAGCAGCTAAACTTGTGAAATGGAGGGGATATCCTGCTAGTTTAACTCTTATATAAAAGCAAGTGAAATTAAGAATTATTTAATTCAGTTGTTTTTAACTAAGAGTGTGATCACTTCTATTTAACTCTCCCGTTTTCAGCCTCTTTGGATTTACAGATCCTGATAATAAACTCGTCGGATTTTAACAACTGTGTTAAATGGAATTTTCATATAGTAGAGCAACTTGAAAGAGAGAATATCGAAAGCAGGATATGGTTAAAATAAATTAAATACAGACATAAGAAAAAGTGTGTTTTTCCTCACAATCTATTCTGAGACGTTTGGTGTACAGAAGTGAGTGAAGGTAATGAATGATTGAAAACAAATATTACAGAGTGTTGGGAGAGCGGAGTTGGCCATAACTGCGTGATTCGCCTATAGTTGTCCACAATCATGGTAAACGGATTGAGAAGGAAATAATTACTTCTTTAAGTATTTATGGCGAAGGTGTATTTATTTTTTAAATCGGTGGCCTGCTATTTTCAGTCAAATTTATAACGTTCTCTTGATATGTTATTATGTATATATTGGGATCTTGCTTGACGTAGTTCCCAAGATGACTGAAATTGTGGTATTGCGTAGTCATCGTACCGAGTTATATTGATTTACGTGGATGGAAAGTAATATTACTAGTTCGTTTTAAAGGCTAATATAGATATTTAATGTGTAACCCGCGAGTACAGCTCTAATTTGAGGTAGTTGACTGATTTCTATCATTATGTTATCTGAGACGAATAATGGCAACGATAAACATACTTCTAACGTGATGCTTGAAGCTCTTGGAATAGCTATTTCCTGGCCGTAGGATTATCGCTCTATTTGGTTCGATCGAGGGTTATACCTATCTGTGGAGAATAACCCCATGACTCGTCATGACAAAAAGATGAGCACGACGCGAAGTTTCTGGCATTAACATCCACCATCCGATATGTCAACCACCCAGGTAATGGCTTATGTAATAATACAATATAATCTGATCTCAATATGAGGTAATACTAACAGCTCCTTTATTAAAGAGTAGTATACTTTTCACCAACAAGTAAGTTTACACTCTTCCTACATGGTTCATTAACAATATTTTGATACGCTGCATATTAAACAAGCATGTAGAAGGAAATGCCCTGCCCCTTTAACACGTGTACGGGCGCATTGTTATGAAATTCATATTAGAAAGAAGCCAGACTGCAGGTCAATTAATTTTTTTTTTTCAACTATATATAAAGAGTGAGTCAGATATTAGATCTTTTGTCATGTCAGTTCACATACTCTCAACAGTGTGTAACAACGAAGTTCATATCAGAAGAAACTCTGTAATACACGGGAAGAAAGAAAGGGTTTCATGCAGCGGAAGTGCAAAAATGCAAGGGAGGAGAGAATGTCCTTTGGTTGGTGTGCACTTGTGTGTATGCAGCACTTAAGCTATGGAGAAGTGCAAGGCTCTACTCAGAAGGCTGGGGGAATATATAGGGTAAAGAGAAGGCTTATAAGAACAGTTTGCATACTATTCAGATATTTGCAGGTAAATAATGGAACTCGTGCACATTAAAAGACGTTATTCCGCGACTATAGAATAGATTTATCAGTATGAGATCAATGTGAGTGATGGTTAAGCGTAAAATAGACGTAAAATGTCAGGACATGGTCGAGGGATCAAGAAGATTGTCATAAAAGAAAAGAACTAGAGCGGAAGAAATAATCTAAGAAAAAATGTATTTGATGTATTTGCTATTTAATTACTAAAACTGATAACTTTTATACGAGTGTGGTATTAAGTAAGGTTTTCATGAAGAATGTTCAAGTTTCATATATCACTCTCAGCACCAGAACTCACACATACTAAGCATAGCTATTTTACATTCATCAGCCTTCTGACCATACCTGAGTGTGTTATGTAAAAGTGAATTGATTCTCTTTTCATTGGACGCCCGAGCCCGATTAGACAAGTGACGACTGCCAAATTTATCAGTATTAATCCTATAGCATGTCAAATTTACCAGATAACAGAGATGTTCCCTTAGAGCTTCAATATTTAAAGCAACTTTCTGATCAAATACCTAGAATCCCTCTTAGATTGTGTTTTTATATGTAAAAAACGAATCTTGAAAACACAAGGTACAGAATCAAATTATCCTATTTCGGGTGATACACTGATACCGTATGTATATCAGACATGCAAAACTTCCTGTTACATGTTTCACCAGGTACACACGTGCTCACCATAAGACGAGGAGAACTATCAAGCTCATATGGTGCGTCGCGCTAATTATACCTTATATGAGAGTAGCCTATTGAACATTGTTAAATAATAATTCAGCACGACGCTAAAACAATCCATGTTCTCCCAAATCATGTGGTTTCCTATTAAGTATTTCTCACACAAGATGATACTGAGACATAATAAAGAATGAGTTTGTCTATCTTCTATATATCATACATATTATTAACTTTCATTATTTTTTTATGCGGTCGAGGAAATAAATGTGTATTATCTTCTCTCAGAAGCAATCTACATCTGTTAGATACTAGAATTCAATTTTATCGCGTCAAATCCTAAATTTGCTCTTAAAATAAAAAGTTAAGCCTACTGCTACAGGCTGTAATGTCCAGAACCTGTTTTTCAAACTGGTGGAGGCTTAATCTCTAGTGTCTAAAAGAAAGTGCAAATTTAACCGACCACAAGCGAACATTTGGATTTGGGGAAAATTCGCCTTTTTTGAATCTACAGCAAAGTTACCCTATTAAGAGAGTTGAAACCAAGATATTTTAATTTCACTCAAGGATTAACGAGTATCAATATCTAACATTGTGAACGGTAATTTACCCCAGAAAGTAATAATAGGGATTTTGTGGAACATGAAGCCTACTCCGGAAATTATAAAATCACCCTATAAATCACACCTTTCGGACTTAGGGGTATCAGTTAACATGTGAATGGACTGACCATTCGAACGTGAATATGAAATGTTATACAACGGAGACCTATCTCTCTGTACTCGCCTTTTTACGACTTAATAGCCAATACTGTATCATGTAATGATAGCGGGACAGGGGCTAAAATCTTGAAGAATACGCAAAGAATAGTAGATTTATATCCTATGATCTTACTGCAGACCTTTCAGCATGTAACGCCTATATTTAAACATTTGAAAAAGGGCACCTTAGGACTAAGTCTCCTTTTGGATCAAGTCTACAATCACCCATCACTGTAGTGGTCTATCTTGAGCATCTTCAACTCATTGAAATTGACAGAGTACGCAACGTACTTTTGAATTATTAAAGATGAATGAAGAGGAAATAAAATCGCTGTTTAAAAATGAACCTCGATTTTTAGGCGTGTTCGCTATTAAAAATAAACTCCGTAAAGTTGGAGAAGGATACCTGCTTCATATTCAATACATTGCCTCGTCACATCACCCAATTTCCCTTCTATCCACCTTTGATTTCCGTTTATAGAACATAAAACGATGCTGTTCACATAACTTTGATTCTTTTGAACTTAAAATTTATATTGCATAATCATTATATTACCTTATCATTCGGCATATATATTTTATTATGTAAATATAGAATAGATGTAAGTTGTGTGGTAGATGAAAACTATGTATATTTGAGGCGGTATCCGGCAGTGAGATGCCCTTATATTCTAATTTACGTGGTGACTTTTGCAAAATGAGTTCTAAATTCCTCATCAAGGTTATTTCTTTGACTTTTTAAATAAATGTATGTTTTTAAAAATGTAAATATATTTGATGCTAAAATTTGTATGTCCAATGATTTTATAGTTTCTAATAATGTAATAAAATGCTTTAAAATGAAAAAACGCGATTTTACTACCCTTTAAACCTCTTATATAATATATTATATTATATATATATATATATATAATAATATAGTATATATAATATATATATAATATATATACTAGTATATATATATATATATATATATAATATATATATAATTATATATATAATATATTATATATATATTATATATAATTATATAATATATATATTATATATAATATATATATTATAATATATAATATATATTATATATTATATATAAGTATATATATATATAATAAGATATATATTATATATATATATTAAGGTTTTTTAATAAAAATTCGTACAATTTTATTAAAATGAAGATGCTTATGTAGAGGCCTAGCCTGAGTTTTTCTGAAACTGCAACTGTGAAATAAATATTAATTAAAACAAAAATAAAATGAAATAATTAATCATAACTAAAAAAAATATTTTAAAAGGTGTTAAACCAAAATGAAAAAAATATAAAAGAACATAAAGAACAAATAAATATATGAGTTTAAAGCAGTAAAGCATATGAGTTTAAAGCAGTAAAACAGTAAAACAAACACCTACTAATCCCTCTGTTGTTTTAGGTAAACACGCTCTAATTGATTTACTGATTACTGCTCTAAGGTATGTAATGTTAAATATAAAATAATGAGTTAAAGCAGTAAAATGAATAAATGAGTTAAAGCAGTAAAACAGTAAACAAAGCATACTAATCCCTTTGGTGTTAGGTAACACCTCTATTGATTTATCTGAATTTACTGTTTTAGGGTATGTTAAAAGTATAAAGTTTTTAATACAAATTTCGTAAGCAATTGTAGATAATCTGAAGTTTCATGGTAATATTTGAAAAGAAATTCTTTGAATAGTTTACATTGATTATAATATTTTTCGTATCGCGGCGGTAATATTGCGTCTGCGAACGCACGCGGCGGCGGTTACGCGACAGGGTTCTTTCGTTCCCGCGGTAATATTGCGCCTGCGGTTGCACGCGGCGGGCGGGAACGCGGCGGGGCTCACTTGCGGACGCGGACTCGGAAACGTTTGCCGTTCAACTGTCAAATGTGTAACCTTTTAGATATATATTCTGTCGTGCTATAATGTTAAAATACTAACTCTAGTAGGAAGCAATCCTCGGCAACTTTGTAATTATACACCAACGATCCTCATACCTTAATAACCTAGGGTAGAAAACCCATATTAGGGCTTATTCTAGGCGCTGCATGAGGCAGGCTGAAAAAGGCTTGAAAAAAAGGTGGCACTCAGTTGGTTTACTATCGTGGCAACCTCACTTGGCACTGATGTGGCACTCTACTTGCACTCACTTGGCACGTCATTGGCACTCATTGGCACTCCACTTGGCACTCAACCTGGCAGCATCACATATCTAATACACATAGAAACACTAATAGAGATACCCTAGATACTCCTTACGGTGATTGGGAACCATCAAAGTTGAAGCCTCAGTAAATCTGAGTCATCAAAGCTGAAATCTCAATATAGGTACCATCCAAAGATGACACATCAAAAAGTTGAGCCATAATAAGTTGAGCCATCAAAAGTTGAGCCATCAAAGGGTGAGGCATCAAAGCTGGGCATTTAAAGTTGGGGCATCAAAGTTTAGGCACAGCAAAGTTGAGGCATCAAAATTGTCCCCTGGAATACAAAAAGGGTTGACCGAAAAAATTTGGTTCTAAAATTGCCCCTGGAAGACCAAAGGGTTGGCCGAAAAAAATAGGGCTGCCGAAAAATTAGGAGTGGCCAAAAAATAGGCGTGGGCCAAAATTGACCCATGGAAGACCAAAGGGTAGTGTGTTTTGTAACTGTGTATAAGTTGTAAATGTAAGTGTATAGTATCTTATTGGGGAGTGTAAGTGTCATAGTGAATGGTGTGTATAAGTGTAGTGTTGTGTATGTGTGTGTGTGTGTGTGTGTATGTGTATGTGTGTGTGTGTGTATGTGTAGGGACAGGTGTGACCGCGGAGGAAATTAAGTTAGGACAAGATCAACAGGGTCAGATACCTACATGACCTCATGTTAGCACAGATACCTACCTCAAAGGCAAGGTGACAGGTACCTGATGAGCTAAATTTTATGACCACTTAATCCTCCAAAGACCTTAGAAAGGTCAATTTAAAGCCTTGATAAGCGGTATCCAATGGCGCGAAATATCCAAGGCCCAAACCGAAATAATCAAGGCCTAAAACATCAAAAAAAAGGGGCTAAGCCCTAAGGGGGGTCAAAATAGGGGGGGGGTCAAAATAGGGGGGGGGGGGGCGCTACGTACGACGGATGCTCTGCATCCGTCTGGCTCGCCCCTTCTTCGAAGGGCGTCAAGAAGGTCAAGGCCAAAAAGGTCAAGGCCAAAAAAGGTCAAGGTCGTAAAAATTGGGCTCAAAAAAGGTCCCAAGGGCAGGTAAGAATCGGCATTGGTCAAAATGACCAGCGGTGTGCAATATTCCTCCCTACTATATTATATATATATATATAATATATATATATATATATATATTATATAATATATATATATATATATAGTATATATATATATATATTATATATATATTATTATATATATATATATAATAATATATATATATATTATATATAGTATATATGATATATATATATTGATTGATATATGTGGTGTGTGTGTGTGTGTGTGGTGAGTGGGTGTGTATGTGTGCGCGCGTGTGTGTGTGTGTGTGTGTGTGTGTGTGTGTGTAGGTGCTGTAGGTGTTTCTGTATGTTTGTACGTCTCGTTTTAAATGCCCCTATTGAAGGTGCCTAAGTTATCTTCCCTTTTTTACCAAGTTCTTAAACTTATAGAACAAATTCTTTTTGTTTTTTCCTCCAAATGTCTAATAAGTTAAAATGCAGTACTGCGTAACTCAGCCAGAAAAGATAATTCAACTTCGTGTAAGATCCAATTTTCGACTGCTTTGAATCACGCAACTCCTATCTCCAATTTACCATTCCGATCCCCCTCAAAATTTACCGATTCAAGTGATTTCCCAGCTAATGCTGGTTTCCAATTCCGATTCCGATTCCGTAGCCCCTGGTTAAATTTGTAGAAGTAGCCTAAAAGTGTTTTTCATAAGCTTATCAGTTGCTGAAATATTTATATCTTAGTTTTTCCGTACCCCGCTTGAAACGATGTTGTGATATTATATTGCGAAAATATGTTTTTAATTAAAGCGTTTTATGGTGTTCCATATGCATCATTTCCTTTTTGGAGCTTAATAACGGATGAAATTAAGTAGGATGGTCGGATAAAAAATTTTATTGAATCTTTTTTCGATTTTTTCTAAAAGTTTTTGGTACTTTGTTGCTTCTCGCATTTCTATAACTCCTTTGCCGTGGTGTTTGAAGCATATTAGAAAAGGTGTTTTAAGGTAGAGATCAGGAAGAAAGTCAGATTCAAATAGCTTTCTCTGTCTACATCTTCTCCTCTGTAATATTCCTAAAATTTCTTTTCCGGTCCCTCTATTAGCAGCTGCGTTTGTTTAGACTCCCATTTCCAACCTTTATATTTTGCAGTTGTGGTTAATCCTTAAGGTAAATCCAAAAACCTCTATCATCACTATCTAAACTCAAATACGTTTCATCTACCTACTATATATCGCCTCCACCTTTGATACAACTATTCACTAATCTTTGAAATAAATACACTTCCCTTCCTTTTTATCCTTAATTTGAAAATAGTTTTCAGGCATAGGACCATACTTGCTACTCAATTTAATATTCTATGGGGTTTTTTAATTAAGTTAAGGTGATTAACATTAAATTTTAAACGATAATTTTTAAGTTTTTCTGTATTTATTTTTTATAAATTAAATTAATTTATTGATTACTTTAAACATCTCTCTCCAAGTTTTTGAGCTTACAAAATATTTAATAATTGAGGAATTGTAGGTTTTGATTTTTGGCTATTGGAATCTTTTCGACTCAAATCCCCAATCCAAGGTCATAATTTTCTTAATTTTTCCAGCCAATTTGTAATCAAATTAAAAAGGTAAACTGAAGCTTTTTTTGACACCCTAAATGTTGATTTCAGGTTTTTCTTTTTGCCTCTATTTATTGCTTTGTATTGTAATTAAGTAATCATATTTTTGCAAACTGTTGTTGATCATCTCCTACAATTTTTGTCAAATTGAGTTGAATTTGAACTCTGGAAGATAGGTTCATTAATCTTAAAAAGTTTTAGTTCAGGTTGCAGAGTGTAGTGTTCTAGACCAAAATGTTTCCTAGCACAGTTGTTCGAATTCCGAAACCAGAAACAGAATAATTGTTTTAGGAAAAACAGTGAAAAATTTCGAATAATTTTGGTGTTTCCTGGTAATCCCAGTATAACATAAAATTGTTCAGTTCTATGTAATTTAGGGAAGATAACATTTTTTATTTAGACAATTTTTTTTTTTCTTTTTAGTTCAGTGAGACGCGTTAGTGTGATTTGCCTTCTGGTTGCATGGAGCAAGATTTCCAAAAAAAAAGTTTGTAGGTAATTTAAAAACATTTTCCTTATATGTTATATCAAAAATAACTATTATAAGATAAAAAAGAATTCCCTAGCTATAAGTATGTAGAGAGCCCGTTCCTGAAATTTGGAAACTGACATTGATGAATAGAAAATTGAGATATTTATCAATTTTTTCTACTTTTTCATTTTTTTATTAAGAAAAAAAAAAAGTAAAATAAATGCTGAATTATTTATTTATTTTTTGTTCATCCAGTAAATATCAGATTTATAGGGCGTTGGGGATAATATCATCTTTTTTTATTTAAATTATTTTTTCCTTAAGAAAAATAGAAAATAGAAAAATTATTGAAACTTCGAAATTGGTTTTTGAGGGGGAAATTTGTTCACATGTTGATAGCAAAACTGTTGGCCATATAAAAGAATATGATTAAATAAAAAAATGTTTATCTCCCCAACAACACACGCCCTGAAAATTTCGTGCTGATTTCATGGTCTGAAAAATAAATTATCACAATTTTTCATTTTCCAAAATCATCTTTAGTGTTTGAAATTGTTTGTGCCGAATTGCGTCGTAGCTGTGCTGGGATTGGCTTTTTCCTTAAGATTCGAAGAATATGTCGAAGCATTAACTTTTGATCTAAAAATGTGTAGGAGGTGAACTCGTCAACAATATCAAAATCATGTTTGTGCTTCAAATGAAAATACAAAGGAAATCGATATAACCACAGAAACCCACCAGAAATCAACGTTTTAGGAGCCAGAAAAAACTGCAATTTGCTTTTCATTTTGTCCAAATTGGCTGAAAATTAAGAAAATATAACTTTTGAAGGTTTGGGACTGAGACAGAAAAACCTCATAGAAAAATTGAAATAACTCTGTTCCTGAATTTACAATGTCAGTTTAATACTTTTGATGATTTTGTTTAGTACGCACTCTTTATTTTTTGTGGCCCCATTGAGGTTAAGAAGGGCGATATAAAGTAAATTTTTGTTTAAAGTAACAACAAGTCTAGTCTTCCAATATCTAATTATGCCAATTTTTCCTTTTGTTTGCTGAAAGAAGAAAGTAGATCTGGAAACTCGAAATTCAGACACGCTTTGAGATAAAATTTTAAATAGACATGAATTAGATTTGTAATAAAAAAATAAAAAAAAAAAAAAAAAAAAAAAAAAAAAAAAAAATAGCGGTGTCATGTGTGGTCTTAACAAGATTAAAAAGTAGTTGATATATATATATTAATATATATAGTGTATAGTTATATAATATAGTATATTATAATATATATATATATAGTAGTTATATTATTAATATAATATATAGTATATTTATATACTTATATATGATATACTATATATTATATATATAGTATATAGTGATTGATATTAGTATATTATATATATATAATATATATAATATAGTATATAATATATATTTATATGAATATATTATATATATATATATTATATATATATATATATATATATAAATTATATCAATGTTTTGGTGATTTTTTTTTTTTGATTTTTTTTTAAGAAAAAAGAAAATCAATGTTTTTATTGTTTTTTATTTGTTTTATTTTTTCAGAATTGACGTGACTTCGACCGCGAAATTTAATTTGTAAGCAAACTTTTTTTAAGTTCGATATAAGTATATGTTTTTTTAAGTGATGATTATTTAATCTTATTTGTAAATCAATAATCTTAAAATATCTAATGGCAACAATGAAACATGCAACACTAAAGAGTGTTACGGGCTTACGGGTTACAAATGCCAATAGTTTGTTGGAAATTGAAAAAAATATATTAAAACTTCATATTATATAAAAATTATCGATATTGAGAATCGGATGATTTTAATGGTGAATAAAGAGGTCGTATTAATACTTATATAGTAACGCCTGATATTTAATTTTGTAACATTGTAGACGGTTTACATCAGAAATATATAAAGAAACCTTTTGAAAACATGATCCTTTGTTGATAATAGTGTAGGAATTTTGTGAAAAATGTGAAATCCCTGCTAAATTTAAATATTTTATTTTGTAATTACTATTGAAGTTAAATCACTGTTTAAAATAAGATCATCAATTTTAGAGAATGCATAAAAAAAAAAAAAAAAAATAAAAAAAAAAAAAAAAAAAAAAAAAAAACAATTTTTTTTTTATTTATAAAAAAACAGGGTTGGTGAATTTTTATGAATTTTTTTGAGAAAAAAAATCAAATTTTTGAGTTTTTTTTGATTTTTTCAAGATTCGGATGTCACCGAAATGATTAATTTTGTTAAACATATCTTTTTTTAATTTCGATATAAGTATAGTTTTTAAGTGAATTATTATTATTATTATAAGATGGAATGGAAATAAAAAATTGTTATATCTAAATTTTTATTTGGGTAATCCGATATGTAACATTCATAATTAGGGCCTACGGCGTGCTGCAGATGGCAAGTGGGCCCTATCCAGAAACTCCCATTCATAAAATAAATTAAAAACTACATAATATATTATAAGTTTTATTTTAAATTTTTAATTTCTTTTCAAGTTAAAATCATAAATATACAAATATACATTATATGATATATATATATATATATATATTATATAATATATATATATATATATATATATTTTATATATACATAATATATTATTTATCTGGGATAGTTTATATATATATATAATATATATATGTATATATATAAAGCAAAATCAAGAAAAAGCAAAAAATCTTTTGAAAGAATCAGTTGATTTATATCATTTTATTTTTTTCTTTTTTTTTTTTTCATTGCCATACTGTAAAAAAATGAATATCATGTTTGTTGATTTTTTTATTATTTGATTTTTTCGTCCGCATCCCCTGAATTATATATAATATAATATATATATATATATATATATATATATATATATATATAATATATATTACTTATATATATATAAATATATTATATATATATATATATATAGAATTATATACTTATATATATATATAATATATATATTATATATAATATATAATTATATATTTATATAGATATATATATAATATATATATATATTATATATATATATGATATATATATAATATATATAATAGTATATAGTATATATATATATTAATATATATATATATATATTGATATATACTATATATTATTATATATAATATATATATCTATATAATATATAATATGATATTATATATATATATAAGTATATATATAATATATATACGTATTATATATATATTATATGTATATATATTATAATATATATATATATAATATATATAATAATATAAGTATATATATGTATGTTGTGTGTCGTGTGTGTGTGTGTGTGTGTGTGTGTGTGGTAAGAAGGAAGGTAATAGTAACTTGTTATCTTTCCTGAAATGAAAATGAAAGAATTTGTCTTTTTTTCATGTTTAATATAAATTCACAATATTTAGTAATTTGCAATTTGAATTTGAATTTTTAAAACCAAATAAATGGCTTAAGATATACCAAAGAAATATATGTATACATTAAATATAGTTATATCTTAAAAAATGCTCTCGTAAAAGAGAACGATTTTTAAAGTGTAACTATATTTAAATTCTGTCCAATCAGGGAAATAAATTCGTTCCCAGGATTAGAATATAAAGAACACACAAATGCATTATTTTTGCAAGCAAATTGCCATTTTTACTTTGCAGATTTTCACATTAGTTGTGTGAATGTCATAAAAGGAAAACTGGTATTCTGATTACTAAAATGCTAAATATCCGAGGGCTTTAAATTCTCTTCTGTGTATGCTAACTGCCTAACGTAATTGCACATATATTCCTTTGGTATTATTTATTCTCTTTTATTTACTTTTTGAAACTTAAAATTCAAATTCCAAGTTACTAAAAATGTTGTGAATTTAGACTAAATATGATAAAATTGCAAAATCATTCATATTCTTTTCAGGAAAAGAATTCTGCTAATTTATTGTGCAATTGTAATTTATTGTGTTTATTTCCAGTGTAATTAAAAAGCTGAAAAGCTGCTCTGACAATCTTGTGAGTCTGACATCGTTTAATGCATTTATTTTCATTTTCTCAATACAAATTATCCAGTTTTAAAATTATAATAAAATAGTTCATAAAGCATCTACTCATATTAATATATTTTGTTCTTTCCACCAAAATTCATAAAAATGGACTTTGGCCTTTGTGAAAGAAAATCCAATGACAAATCAACTTTCAATATCAAAATAATTTAGATATCTGTCAGACGTACGATTTTAAATAGACATATAAAAAAAAAATTATTATTATTATTATTATTATTATTATTATTATTATTATTATTATTATTATTATTATTATTATTATTATTAATTATTATTATTATTATTATTATTATTATTATTATTATTATTATTATTATTATTATTATTATTATTATTATTATTATTATTATTATTATTATTATTATTATTATTATTATTGACTCGACATACGTTTTTTTGCATATGCAATCAAGCTCTAAATATTTTGTAAAGAAAACATATTTGAGGATTGTTCGGCAGAAATCGTGGATTACCAAGGTAACAAAGGGTGCGTTTCACGATAAAGGTTGTTAAATCTTGAAGAAACTTTCCTCGAGTGTCCCAGTTTCAGTCAGGCTCCAGCGATCTTTCCACTCCTGCACCGAGATTTAAAAATAGAATTTTATATCTTTAATTTTCGATGCAGTTATTTGGAATGGCTTGAATTGTCACGGATCCTTGACTCTTGCTTCGTAGTCCTTGAAAAAACTATAGGAAGAAGAATAATGCAAATTTCTTAATATTTACTGGTAAAAAGGAAAAGTGTCAGAAAGCTGGTGAAAAACGATAATACTTCCAATTTATGAAGGAAAGGAAGAGTAAGGACACTTTAGAAATAGCGGAGGAATAATAATAGATTATTAGGAAAAGGCAGGGCTGGATTAGCCATTAAGCAAAATAAGCACGTGCTTAGGGCGGCTTTAAAATTATAACATGGTTTGAATAGGGATTTAGCTTGTTTTAAAATGGGATTTAGCAATACAAAGTAAAATTTATATGTAATGAATAGGAATTTAGTTATTTTTTGTTGGGGTTCCAGCTTTTTGTTATCAACGTCAGTTGGCAACCCTGAGGTACCAAACCAGTCAGTCTACTTGCCATGTTGGGAAAATGATGTACAAGCAGTTTCCCTTGCATTTGAATGTGTGCCATGACAGGAAGTAAAATAAGTAAGCTGCAGCGTGATCGAGTGTGACCTCGAGCTGTTCAAGGTGCTAGAGCTCCCATAATATAGCAGTATGGTTCATATGGCTATAACCATATGATTTGCCAGATTATAGACAAATTATAGTTTATGTATATATACATAAAATAATAATAGTTATATACTATATATATATATATATTATTATATATATATATTATAATAATATGGAATATATTATATATAATGTTTATAGTATGCTTTTTAACATTATATTTTAGATAATATTATATAATTATATAATATATATTTATTTATATATTATATATTACAGGTTAATCTAGTAACCTCCTCTATATTAATGATTAGGATAAATTATATACACAACATCTATACTATCTCCTCCTAATGATATACTACTCATAACTTTTTATATTTATATATATTATAGGCTATCTCTAATATATATATACTGGTGGTATATAAATAATATATATTATATTGTATATATATATGAATACGTATATAATTATATATATATAGTTATATTCATCGCGCTATATCATATATATTATTATATTAAATACTATTATATTATTAATACTACTATGAGTGAATAGATTTCTATGGATACTAAAGGCTAAGTTAAACATATCCAAATTATATATATATACTATAGTTATAATAATTAATTAATGCGAGAGCCGCCACCTTAGTCATACACGATATATATATGCCCCACTACCGTAGTTACCTCCGTACCCCATACAGATTAGTACTATTATACTATCGGTACACACCCCTATATAATATTAATAAAAACTATAGCCCTATCTTTGTAGTGGATATGGTGTATTATATGCTATATAGTATATACGAAGTAGGATAGGCTCCATCTACGGCGTTTACGTATAATCTCCCTATATAGGCGGCTACCATATATAATCTGATCTACGTATTCTATATATACGCGCCCCTGTATCTCAAACATATAGTACAGACACCTATATTATGGCCTAATTAGCTACTATATCCTATTTACTATTTATAATATATTTAGTACAGAGTACCCGCGGCTCTTATAGGTGTTAACAGGATATATAGTTTACGTCACTCATGATACAGTAGGTATTCATATTCAATATTATAACTAATATAGGATGATATATCCTCATTTCATATCTCGAGGCCTACTATGTAAGACTGTTATAGTCGAGTAGGTCCCCTATAGTTTTATATATAGTATACGACGCCTGTTAACTCTTACAGTAGTCCTATAAAATATATATATATATTATTAATAGTATATTATATATATATTTATATATATACTATATATTATAGACGTTGATTCTCTATTAATTTAATAGTCTATAATATATTAATATATATACATATTTTATATATATAATACTATATTAATTTATTTATATATATATATATATTAATATATATTTATATAATATATATATATATATAATTATAATTTAATATTTTATATATATGGTTATATATAATATTATTATATATATATAAGTAATAAATAAGTAAAATATATTGTATTATATATATATTAAATATTTTTATTATATATAATAATATATACTTAATATTTATATAATATATATAGTTATTTAATTATCATTTAATATAGTAATATTATATATATGAATATGTTAATATAATTAAGATAAATAAATTTTATATAGTCTATTATTGTATATTATATAATAGTATGTTATATAATGGTAAGTATTAAGATGATTTATTTAGATATTTATTATAATATATATTATAAGATTAAATATATATATTACCTATATATAATAGTAAATACTATTAGACAACCCATCCGGTTATAATATGTATATATATATTATATATATAATAGATATATATTATCCTATATTATATATAATACTATATATAGGTACCTACTATCATATATATATATATGTCATAAATATATATATTATAAATTATATTCATGTTTTTCAATATTCCCATTGATCAGCGTGAAGGTTCATTTTTCTAAGTTGAAGATATATTAAACAATCCAGCCAGACAAGCAAGTTGGTGCCGATGCATAATATAACTATATAAGTATATATGAGGGACGGATGTACCTCAGATTAGGTTTTGAAGGATCTATCAAAGACTTGCAATTTAAAAGCTGTAGGAAGACTCAATTAATATTATTGGATGTATACCAGAATAATCAATCTTTCCATCTTTCAATTTTTTTGATTTATTCGAAAACATGTTTCATTTATGATTTAGATTATTGATGTAACATAATATATGGGGGACCAAATCTTATAAGTGCTTTGGGCCTTTAAGGGGCTTAATCCGGCCCTGCGGAAAGGTATATTAAGAGTATCAGAAAAAGTGACTGAGAACAATAAAGGAATTACAGTTTGGTGTAGCTTGAACAGAAGTAAGAAGTACCTTGTAGTTGCTTTAAGGACAGCAGCAGAGAAGATCTAGGAATATAATAGGAAGGTACTTTAAGCATTATAGTTTTTGATAGGCCTTTGCCCCAGGAATCTTTTTGGTATAAACGTAAAATACACCAATTGAGTAAATATATGAACTATAATCTAATGAGTTTTTTTTTTATTGTTTTGCAGGCGTTTTGGGCCAGCAACTCTACAAGCTGACGGTGAACGTAACTAAAAAATAAATCAGGCAAGGGAACAGGAAGTTTATTAGAAATTTAAATATACACACTTCATATCATTTTGTTTAAGGCATATTTAAATAACGACGGAAAAAGAGTTGTTGAACTTCGGAAGAAGATATAATGGAGAATGACGAAATATCTGTAATGGGCATAGGGTCTGGGAGATGTTAATTTGCGTTTTTGGTAAATTGAGTGAAGAGGTATTAAGGAAAATTGTGGATAATACAAAGATTTTGATTGTGATTGATAAATTGAGAAGAGTGGAATAATGACGAATTTATGGTCTATAATTGGCAAGGTACATAAGAGACTCACTTAGAGAGAGGAAGGAATTGTTAAATGTACTAAGATTAGAGGATGTTTTGATGGGTAACTCAGAGTATTCAGAAGATTTCTATTTAGAAAACATTGCGACCATTCCAGGTTGTATTGTCTTCAACATGTTATATACATATATTTATATTATTAATTAATATTATATAATATTTTTATATATTATTTTAATAATTTATATATATTATATATATATATATTATATTTATTATATATATAGTTATTTATATTAGTAGATAGGGCTCGTATAAATTAGTATTTATTTATTATCTTTATGCGTTTTGGTTTTTGGGTCGAGTATTATTTAAGGGGAACGCGGCTTTGGCTCAAACTCTAATAATTATATAAGTCGCAAAATTTTTAATTTAACTTTTTATTACCTCAATCTCAGTCGGAGTACAAGTTTTGTGGAGAATATATTTTTCTACAATAATGTTAATTACTATAATTTAACTGGTTAAATTATTATTTAAGTTATATTTGGCGACACGATCGATGCTGAAGTATGCCCCTTCTACGGCTGTCTATTATCCTTACCTGAGTACATAAGTGGGTAATTAGGCGTATAATGATTTAAAGCCGGCCTTCCCTTATTTGGAATAATAGTTTATATTATAGAATATAATATATATATTATATATATATAGTATATGTAGTATATGGATTTATTTGATATTTTTTGATTTATTATTATTTTATATATTTATTATTTTTTATATTAATTTATTATATAATGTGGATTATCATTCTTTACGTCATTATTATATCATCAATTTAGATTTGTTCTTTTTACAGAATTTCTATTCTTATAGATGTATAAGTAAATTATGGAAGATGCGAATAAGCAATTTGAATATATTAATTTAATAATGATAATAAATAATTATAATATATAAATAATTATATAATACTAGTTAAATCATAAAGATAATAAATAATAATGAATTATTTCTTTATTCTCTTTTAAACCGCCGTGCGCTCCTGCTTTCATCTTTTGGAGCGGTTCAAGCTGTACCTTATTGAGCGGTTGGGCGAGGCCCGCGGAATTGATTTGCAGTCTTCGCTAGTGTGAGGTAAGTGTCGCAATAATAAGAATTATACAGATATAGTATAATTTATAATAATTTGTTTAATTTAGTTGTGAGCGCTAAAGCAGCGGTTTCTCACCTTTTAGCCTTGCGCGAGCCAAAAGCCAAAACGCATAAAGTTAATAACCTCGCGCATTTTATACCCTTATATATTATATAATATATTAATATATATTATATATTATTATATATATATTAATATATATATATATAATTATATAATATTATATATATTATATATATTATAATTTCATTATAAAAGATGCTTTTGGATGCATTTAAGTATAGTTATTTTTTTTATAAATATTACTTTTATAAATACTGTGTACTTTTGATTATAATCTTCGATACGATAGTATGGTCACATTAATATTATTTGTTTGGACCACCGCACCCACCGTATATCCGCTCACACCCCCCTTGGGGGTCGCGACCCCCCGGTTGAGAAACGCTGCTCTAAAGTAATTATTGTATATATTTTTCTCCAATTGGTGTTTACTTTTTTTAAAAAAGATCGCACAGAAGTAGAGGAAATGGAATCAAAAATTTGTAAGTTTAATATTAATAGTATATAGATAGATATAGATAGAATTGAAGAATAGATTATTATTGTTATTATTATTATTATTATTATTATTATTATTATTATTATTATTATTATTATTATTATTATTATTATTATATAAAGAATGGTACTATAATAATAATTACGAATAATTTTAAATATGTATAAATTCAACAGTAATAAACAATTTATCAAATGTTATTGAAGTTATAATTCTTATTAACAGATTTAAAAAATTGGTACGCCGTTATAATAACAGTATGGACAGTCGCAAAAACCTGGCTCGTAGCATACGGGTTGATAACAGTTGTTGTAGCAGCAGATTGCACAAGGGTACGTGTACTTGTGAGAGGTACATTTGTTCCAATGATTTGATGTGAAGCCACATAAAAGAATATCTAAATCTTGACAGAAGACACACCTTCCTGCACAGAAATATATATATTAATTATATATATTATTATATTATATATTTTATTATATATATAATATTAATATATATTATATATATATTTATATTATTATATATATTATATATATATATACATCCGTTTCGATTTTTTCCCGTTAACAGCTGTTGATAGATTAGCAGTGACACCACCCTATTATTTGTGGAAATAGGTTGCGACAGCTAGCAGCCGGCAACGACAATTTCACTGCTCAAGGAAACTGTTTTCTGGCTCGGATCCTGCAGACTTTTAAGAAGACCGATCCGCGCGATTTTGGATTTACGAAATGACTTCTAGAATATATACATGTTAGCCAATCTCAATGATATGGACGTTGATGAAGGAGGAAGGAGATCGCTGTGATAGAGCAGGAGGTTGGAGTGTTGCTGGGGGTTTGTGAAACGAGATTGGCCGAAAGCGAAGTTAGAGTTCTTCATCATTACCAATTATTATGAAATATATTAAAAGTATGACATGGAGTGGGAGTGATATTATCGGAGGAGATGGCACAAAGAGTAAGTAACATCGAACAGAAAAATTCTCGTATTATGTCTGTTTCAGTAAAGACAAACGGAGTAAATCTAAGCTTTATACAGGTGTACGCACCGCAGCAAGGAAGACCAGCTGGAGAGAGGCCACGTCTCAAAAAAGACATGCAGAATGTTAAAAATAGAAGACCGATGCTTGACGTGATTCCTTTGGGGGATATGAATGGACACGTTGGTACGAATCGCCAAGGAATAGAGAATGTGATAGGAGCGTTTAGTTGAAATAAGAATCTGGCGGGAGGTAGCATCAAACTTATTTTGTAGCGTAACAACATGGTATATAACCGTCTATAAACTAAAGGAAGTCAGGAATGGACATGTTACCCGTGGATGCGCAAGGGAAGATATGGAGGAAATCAATGATAGATTGATATTAACAAACAACAAAAGATGCTCACCTACTTCCAGACGAATTCCATCCGTTCGGGAGATGGACCACGATTGGTGGTGGGGAAATTAAATGGAAATGGCCAGCCTTAAGATGGCAGGCGGAGAAAAGAGTTTGGTTGAGCAAAGGGAAAGACGGATCGAAAAAAAGATCCAGAGAGAAATGGATACGAAAAGACAGAGGTTGGGGGAGGATGTAGATGTGGAGGAAGGTTGGAGGTTTCCGTGATACATGGGTGGAGGTTCTTGGGTCATAGAAGCCAGAGAGGATCATAGAAACCAAACCAAAACAGCGTGGTGGACAGAACGAGTGCAAAGCAGTCCGTTTGAGAGAAGATGTTTTAGAAGATGGATGAAGACAAGAAGAATGGAGGAGTAGAGAGCATATTATAACGGTGAAAAATGAAACAGAGAGAATAAAAGAAGGAAAAGGAAATGACATGCGGAAGATTGGAATAGAGCTCTGGAAAGGAGGATCACTGGCGAGGTACTAGAAAGAATGTATTTAATATTGGCAAAAACTAGGGAAGGAAGCACCTCCAACCTATGCACATGGAAGAATAGAATGAACGTTTTAACGAACCCGGAAATGAATTGGCGCGAAAGTGGAAGAATTTATTTTGTGATTTGCTTAAAGATACCAATGTGCTGAGGAGAGGTATGCATTGAGGGCAGAACCATGGGGATACGAAGTGGCAGATCACGGGCGAAGAAATGGCATAATGAAGAAGAGGAAGATGAAACGGAAAGACACCGGGTGTGATTGATACCTCCGGAATTTGAGATGTGGGAGAGAAGACTATTATGCGATGAAGAATTAATGAATACGTGCTAGAATGAAGAACCTAAAGATCGCCGAATCAGGAATGTATGTTCCCAATTTTTAAATAACGGGGATAGGCAGACTGGTAGAAATTACAGGAATTGCTTTGACACACATTCGCCAAAGGTATATGAACGAATATTAGAAAGATTGAGAGAGAGGGCTAGAAAATAAATGACGGTGGACCTGAGCTGTTAGGCCGAATAGATCAAACTATTGATTTGAAGTTGCTTTAAAGATGGTATGTGAAAGGGTTGGGAATTTAACAGAAAATAGTATTTGGCATTTATAGACCTGGAGAAGGCTTTGATCGTATACCGAGAGGGGTCCTGTGTATACTTAGAACGTGATAGTATGGGATGCCGGAGAAACTAAGAAGAGCAATAAAGAGAACTTTACGAAAAGTTTATGCAAAGTGAAGACCGATGGACGATGGAGATATGGTTTGAAGCAGTGGATAGGGGTGAAACAGGGTCTGTGTTCTCTCCCATTTTTATGTTTAATCCTGTTCACTGGAATTATTGTGGAAAAATGTCCAGAGACGAGTGGAGGGAGCTGTCTTTGGGATACGCAGATGACCTTGCCGATGGGCGGAATCAAAGGGGCTCTGCCAGAGATTATTGCCGTGTGGGATGAGAGTGAGGAGGAGGAATGGGATAATGAGGAGACTTAAGTATGTTGTTAGTAAAGAGGAGGAGGAATGAATATAAGAGGAGATCCAAGAATGAAGCGTGTTGATCCCAGTTTAAATACCTTGGATTTTTTTCGTGGCGGGAAATGTTATTAACATAAAATAAAAAATAAGTAGAAAGAAAGTTGGCTGCAACGGAACCCGCAGAGAGAGGCCCAGCGACCGAACCACACCAATGCCACATCACAACACACCCAACAACAGAACCCAACGAAAAATGCCCAACAACGGATCACACCCCACCGCAACCAATCTCACGTACACGACAACGCGAAACCAGAAGCCCTCCTCAAGACAGACATCGGCCGCACGCCACACCACACACACAGACACCCGATCCCAATTATCAAACAGACACTAACTGGAGCGAACACAGACCAGCCTAAGCGCCCAAATGTAAACCTACATCCATCCCCACAACCAGCGGGTCGGGGGGTGGTTGGTGGTGTGTGTGGGGGTGCTCGCGGGGGAGGGGTTGTGGGGAATGGTGGGTGGGGGTGCTGGGGTGGTAGACAGAGAACCATGAGATGGATGATGATAGCGTGTGGGTATTGGCCACTTGAGAGAAGAATGGTACGGGTGTGGGATGGCGAGAGCTGTATAGAGGCAGGGGGAGTATATGGGAGGAGTGCAGAGTCGCGGTGAGGGGTGTTTCGGCCAGAGACATCTGAGCAATTGCGTCACGCGTACGAGGTGAGGTCGCTGCTGGTGAGGATAGGAGAGATTAGCTTAGGTATGTATAGTACTATGTGATGATTTGACTCTGTACGCTACTTAGGTATGATCCGTATTGATTACTAGGTGTCAGGTTACCCGGGCCGCGTAGGGTATGGTAGCTTTTATGAGTTGGGTCTATGTACTTGATATTAGGGTAGTATAGGGATGAGTGTTGTGGGTATATGGTATTTGGGTTGATGATAGTATAGTGATGTGGGTGTGAGTATATTATGGTCCCTTTTTGCTGTGTTTAGGCGACCGTCAGAGTGTTGATTTTGTTTTTTTTGTTTTGTCGAGCGATCGGTATGGATGTTCTACGGTTATGGAGTTACCGAACGAATGAGTTTCAGCGTTGGTGTGGGAGGGGAGGGCGGTAATGCGGACGCGTGAGTCAGGTAAAGTTCGACGGTATGTTGTAGGATTAAGTTTTTTCAAGAGAATCGAAACATATATTGTGTACATATGTGTTTGCAATAAATAATGTGAGATTAATTTCTCGAAACAATACAACTTACAGAAAAACCAAGGGGCGTGTACATATTTGGAGCAGCTAAGGGTGTGTCAGCGCTGAGGCGGCGGCAGGGAGGGGGACGTTGCCATGGGTCCGCCCGTAGCGGGGGAGTGAGGAGAGCCCCCGCGGCACTCAAATACCAAAGTAGCGCTGGGGGGTTCCGGACCCTGTCCCTGGGGGGGCGATGGGGGGAGAGGATGAGTCCGGTGGGGACCCTCGGTCTTTCCGCGGTTAGAACGAGGCGAGAGAGCGACCCCGAGGTGGCCACGTTGATCGCTAGTATTTTGTGGCGTTTACCCGTTTGGTTATTCGCGTTTGATTCAATAAGAGAGAAAGATTTACAGAACTGACGTCAGTGTAAACGCGAGTAAATCGTCCTGGGGGGTTTAGATATTTTTGAATCATGTAGTTCGCACTTAAGAGTTTGGATTGGCGGTGAGAGATATTGAGGATGTGTTGAGTGGTGTGGTTTACAAGAAAGGGGGGTGGCCGGCGGGTATGGTGTATGATCGGACCTTTCATCAATTGTTGCTGTGGCGAACTGGGGTGAGAGACAAAGAGAATGTGCAGTCACAAGACTAGCTTGAAGTCGTTAAACACGAAGAAATGGTGTCCTGGTACTGATAGGTATGTGTGGGGGTAAGTGGTGAGGAGGTATATGGAGTTGAGGGGGGCGTGCGGTTATGGAGTAGTGAGTGGTAGAGTTATATATTGATGGGGGGTGGATATGTAGGTGAGTAGTGGGGATGATATATTGATAGTAGGGGGGGGTACGGGGTGTGTTAGGTGGAGTAGAGTGAGGGTAGAGTATGGGTGTAGGGTAGGTGAGGGGGTAGGTTGATGATAGGTAGTAGGGGGGGATAGTAGTTATGATGGGGTAGGTAGGGTAGGATTAGGCGTGTGGATATATACGCGTCGTTCAAGGTCATTGTGCATGTCAGGGTAAAGAGAGAAATGAATTTGAAACCGTTGGCGCTCTCGACTGTTGAGCGGGGGCCCTTGGCCGGGGGGGGGGGGGGCGGATGGGCAGCCCAAGGGGCTGGTTTGCGGGCGGGCTCTGGATGCGGGTGGGGCTGTTTCGTTCTGAGGAAAAACAGGGGGTTATCAGAGAGGTATGATAATGGGGGGAGTATTGTAATTGAGAGAGTCTGTCGACAGTAACAAGGACGTTGGGTTTTGCGAAATCTGTGGTGTTAGAAGCGTGCTGTGGCATGTGTTAGATGGGAGTAGGTATAGGTGGGGTAGTATTAGGTATTAGGTTGAGGTAATAGAGATTATAGTATGGGGTTGAGGTTAGTAGGGTATATAGTTGTGTATATTATAGTTGGGTGTATATAGTTATGTATGGGATCATAGTAGTAGTGGTGTATCAGTAGGGAGTATATATTTTTAGGTAGGTAGTAGTAGGTATTATAAGTATTGCGTATGTAGTTAAGTATATATATATATATAGTTAGTTATATTGGTGAAGTATGTGGTTATTATATGTGTAATTGGAGCGGCAGGATGGTTCATGCAATAGATTAGTCTGGTAAAGTCGGTGTAGCCTCTGGCTGTATGGCGGCGCTGAGGGCCTGCTGTATTAGGCGCGGGCCCAGAGCGTAGTTGCCCAGGTACGCTTCCTGCCCTAGAGCCGGCGCACTGAGAAAAGTCAGTGTTTGGGGGTACGAGATAAGTGAAGCGAAATATCATGTTTAAATTAGCTCGCTCCTTCCGGTTCCTCTCTCTCGTCCTCTGTGATAGATCTAGTAGTGGATTAGTTAATGGGCGGGGTGAGGGGGGGGTGGTGGGTTTTGAGGTAAGGTGATTTAGGGGGTAGAGGGGTGGTAGGTTAGTTTGAGGTATTAGAGGGGGGTTAGTGAGTTAGGTAGCGGTCTATTGAGTGAGTATGTATAGTGTAGGTACGGGTGGAGGGGAGCTATATGTGAGTATTGATTAGATATAGATATATGATGTAGTTATAAGTAAGTTAATATATGATAGTAGGTAGATATATCTTGCTTGGAGATCAAATTTAACTTAGAGGACAAAGCAATATTCAAAGGCGTATGTCGTTTTCAGAATATTTAAACCTTGTGTTTCCACTTGATAGGAACTCTTATCATATGAAATCTTGATACTTTTGAGTCGGAAAGTAAATAGTAAAATGAAAAGTTGTTCTCCACAAGAATAGCGATCCAATGACTTTGGGGGGGGGGGTGTGGAGGGTAAAGAGTGATTTTTTTGTTAGGTCTAGGTCATATAAGCTTCTGATCTTGTTTCATATAACGTTAAGTTTTTTCAGTGGGAGTAAGACTCAGTATTCGTTTGAGCGTGTGTAAATATGCGTGTATTTGGAGTCACTTTATGATATTTAGTTTGTTGGATTATGAGTATATTATTGAGTTTAGTTGATTATTGAGTGATTGATATGTATTATTAGTTAGTTTATTGGGTATTATTTGGATGTAGTGGGTGGATGTATGTGGAGTAGGGTATGTTATTGATTATTGGATGTGGGGATTGGAGTGATTTGGATGGTGAGGTTATGGGAGTTATGTATGATTATGGGTTTTGTTTATTGAGTAGGTTGGTGATTTATATTATTGTATGTATTGATGTTATAGATGGTTGATGGTATTTATTGCATTGGTATTTATATTTTAATGGTGTGATTTTGATTATGTGATTGATGGATTGATTGGTATGGATTATTATTATTTATTATTATTGATTATTATTATTATTAGTTTATTGATGTAGTGGGGATTGGGTATTATGGATTTATTGGATGATTATTGTTATGGTATGTTATTATTTTAGTTGAGTTATGTAGTGGATTGATTAGTCTTTCATGGATACAGATGTGGTTATATGTGGTATATTGGATGTATTAGTTATATTGGTAGTGATTATTGTTATTGATTGTGTATTGATTGGGTAGGTATTAGTTATAGTGATTATGGTGTAGTTGATTGGTGTGATTTGTATGGGGGGTATTGTTACTGGATGTATTATTATTGTTTTGGATTAATGTTCATGTTATTAATAAAATAGTTATATTGGTGTAATATTATATTATGTATTAGTTGATTGGATTATTAAGTGATATTAGATTATATATGTTTTTATTGATTATAGTATTATGATTTTGGTACTGTATTAGTATTGAGTATTATATGTGGTATTCGTTCGTGAACTGATAAGGGGTAATTGATAATGTGGCTGTGTATGGGGTATATAATTATTATTGATTATTCTCGTAATAGTTAGTGTATTTCTATTTGCAGCATTTTTATTTAGATTTTATGGTTTTTCAAAGTTTTTAATTTCTTATTTTATTGATTATGATGGATTCAGGTACTTAGTTATGTGATATCATTATTATTAGTTTATTATTCATGTATATTATTATTATTATGTTATTCTTTATGAGTTATCATTTTAGTTTCCTAAAGTTTTTGGTTTCAAAATAAAATAAAAATTTGATTTAATGCAGAAGCTTCCTTGTTGAAATTAAGAAAGCTATTTGAAATTAGGAAGAGACCTTCTAGTAACAGTGATTCTGCTTATTGATTTTACTCGAGAAGGTGTTGGTTCTGTGTAGATTTCGTTTTTTTCCTGTTTAATGAGTTGGGCGAGATTATGTGTAGGATCGCTGGATTGAAGTTTTTATAGCTGCAACACAATAGTGACGATTTTAATTGTCTAATATCGTTTTACAAAAACTTTACCCTTTTAGTACAGGTGGATCTAAAGGAATTACCATAGCATGAGGTTCTTGTAACTTCCACAGATCCGATAGCGTTTTTACTAGCGAGTAGTTTTATTAACATCTTTCATTCTTTTTCAACCGACATCATTTCATTTGACTGATGGTTCAAAAGTATTCCTTTATCGGATTGAGATTGAATGGCATGTGTACATCGAGACAGTTTGGTGAGCGTCTGATATGTTTGGTTGAATTTCTCTCAAACAGTGTTCAATAGCTTAGATGCAGGTTTGATTATGTCATTGTTTCGGCATTGTAATGATGTTAACTGTGTTGATATATTAACTGGTTCTTACAAAGCAATTAGATGTTCTTTGAGCTGGGAATACTGGTTTCGTTCCATTGGTGACTCGAACATATTATGAAGCTTTCACTGCTGTGAGATCTATGAGTCATCATTACACGTTGAGTCGGCTGGTCCCAATGTCTTTCATTGAGAGTTTGCTGTTCAGTGATTTCGTTTACAATCTCTGCGGGTCAATAGTAAGTTAGCCAGCTGCTATACAGTCCGCATGTGGCCAACAGCGCAGATTGCGGACGTTTCTAAATAATGTGACGGGTGCGGATGTACCTGCATCTACTAAGTAGTTTAGGTTATATGTTAGTTGTATAATTACTATAGGGTTTATGTGTTTTTGATTAATGAGTATACTAGTAGTTATTTGATATATAGTGTACCGGTAGTTATATATAGTATGTATATTATATATATATTTTTGATGGGTATAGGTGTAGTAATAAACTAATTATAGTGTGCATATTTATCATTTGGTTTGTAATATTACTCATAGTGTAGTATATATATAACTAGGATAGGTAGTAATGATAATTAATTATTGGTATATTTTTAGTTTATAAGTTATGTTATTTATATGTTAATTCGTTGTTAGTGGGATGTTATATATATATATATATATATATTAGTAGCTGAGAGCTGCATAAAAGATGTTTAATTGTTCTCTTGCGTTCTTAACAATACTTATTGGGTTCCTTTAATAAAATTATGGATCAAACGATAGCATGTTTAGTTTAGAAAAGGTAACTTATTTATAAATCGTACTTTTTCTATAGTGATCGTACGTCCGACGTTTCCGGCGAGATCCGAGAACAAGTCCGTAAGCATGTTTTTCTGATGCAAAGTCTTAGTTAGAAACCCCCTTAATAGCAAAGAGAAAGTTATTGCATATGTAACCATCTAGGTGAGGTATAGGGGTTAATGCTATCGGTCGATCCTAGTTTCAGGTTATGATAAGTTTGTGTTAAGTATACACAGAAATCTATATTATGAAAAAAAAATTGCAGAGTACGACCGAATTTTACCCCGAAACGTTATCTTTTATACTACTTTCTTTTTGCAAGTTTAACAATAAAGATAATATTTTTTTTTCTTCTGGAAGCTCTGCCATAGTGTTTATTTATTCTCTTTGAGAGTTTTGATTTTTTAAGATTTTATTATTTCTTATTCATCATTTTAATTTTATTGTTTTGTATTTTAATAATCATATAATAGACAATATATTGAAAAAAAATTACATAAAACACAAAATGAAATATATAAAATTAAATATAACTCACCAGGTCTATTATATATTATATATATATTAACTTAGTATATATTATATAAGTATATATATAATATATACTATTATAATATATATATATAATTATATATATATAGATATCACAATAAAGATATTATATATAAATAGTTATTATATATATATTATTAAAAGTAAAGGTTTCGACTCTACTAATATATACTACTACCTCACCAAATTAACAATAAAAGTATAAAGGTAAAGGAATACAATATTAAGATTATTAAATATACCGATAACGAAATATATATATATCTTTAACCAATAATATAAAATATAATATATATATATATATAGAGAGAGAGAGAGAGAGAGAGAGAGAGAGAGAGAGAGAAAGTACGACAAGCTGTTGACTGCAATCATAAACGGAAAACAACACCAAATATGTTCCATATGATTATATAATAAAAATTTATATTACAAATTAATTTACCTTATTTTTTATTCTACAAGGTTATAATTATTATATATTCATTATTCATTCATTATTATTAAAGCGAGGTTATAGGTCAAAAAATGTAAAAGTTCGAACAAAGCATGCTAAGCCAAGTCGTCTTGACAAAAATGTGTCAATGCAAAAATCTTACAATAAGGCTACGAAGTCTAAATCTTGAGCCTCCATAAGCTAATGTTTCTCCAGGAGACAAATCAATATCATTGTAGAAATGGTTTGTAGATTAACTCGCCGGACTCGCTCTATCGCGATAACGACTGTCAACACTGAGAGGTATCAAAAAGGTAAAGAGTAAGTCGAGACCTGTTCACGTTCCAAAAGTCGCTTCAGTAATTCGGGTTCTACTTTCTGTCTGACGGCTACAGAAGAAGAAACCTTGCTGTCGAACGATTCATTGTGTTATGAGACCATTATGCAGCTTTTGTTAAAAAACTTGTGATTTGTGCAAAGAAAATGCAATTGGATTTCGCCTCCGACCAACATGCTCGAGAGCAAGAAAGTCTATTAAAGGCAGAAACTAAATTACATTTATCGCGAGAAATAGCTATAGAATATTGTAATTATTCCAACAGACATTCTCAATAAATAATTTAGATTAAATCTTAGATATTCTTTTATTATATATTGTTGCAAAAAAGATTTATTTAATTATCGTATTTCATTAATTACATTACTTAAGAAATAATAATAACTCACTCCATTACCTTCTCAATGATTAAATAAACTTAAACAAACACGAGCTATATAAGCGATAAGTAGGACGAAATACTTCTATACCTTTAAAACTTTGAACATACACATCACTGACACAGCACGTAGTACAGTAAGAATGCCGACAGCGCAAAAATAAAAGAGAAAAGATAACAGAACAGTAGCTCTACTGATCTATATATAGTAGATATCGACAACTGACAAACGGTAAATACCCGCTATCATAATTAAAAAGAAATAACTATAATGATACTAATTAAACTCAATAAATATATAATAATGAAGAGTCCATCAATGAATCTACGACTAACACAAAAAGTATTAAATAAAATAACTACCCTCCATAGTAAATAAAAAGAGTTAACAAAACACAACGTATGATACTAAATCCTACTATGATACTATACAGACATGTTACCTCATCCATTAAGAGTGGTACTGTAGAAACTCAACAGGAAACAGTAAATGTAATGAAAAGTTTGTTAGATGAGCAACATATACTTTTCAATTGGCATGCATAGCTTACTTACCTAAAATCAGCACATACGGGGATCTAAACAGTAAAATATACCCCCAATAAAATATAAAAAAGTATAACGAACAACTACCACTTAGTATACACATAAAAAATAAAATACTATTAAATATAATAATCACTATCAATAATAGCCTATCAGACTAACAGCAAAGAAATAAAAAACTTACCCCAAAAAGAATACATAAATAGTATCAAAATATGGTATACAAAGGCCATAAGTATACAGCACTAATTATGGAGTAGAACCCATAAATGTATAGGAATGCATAGTACCACAATAATGATACATAAACTAATCAATAATATCTGATTATAAAAAAAAACGAAGAAAAGCATAACAATACTTAATAAATTATTACTTATTATATAATATATATTATATATATATAATTTGTATATCACACCTCACGACACTCACCAACCCCCCCCAGTAGGACTAACGCCCTGTCAGGTGGACCAAACGAGAAAGGTCCTTGGGTAACTTGGAGACATAACGGCAACAGAATTCCGGCTGAGCCAATAGGAACACAGTATCGCCCCCCAAGTAGCACAGAAGGATATTTCCCACAAGCATTAAGCCCTTAACGCGTACACGACCATAACCCAAAAATGTAAGCTCATAACGTACATTTCGGCGCTAGAGACCGATGCATGACGAGGAGGTTAATCTAGAAGGAAATAAAGTCAAAAAACGCAGCCTCCGCATCCGAAACCAGCTAGTACCAATCACGAACCATGGGCCCCCTCGCCTGCCCTAGAAGATTCAGACATGCCTCTAACCACACCGAGACATACCGCAGAAGGACAATGCGTACTACTAAATACACTATTAACTATCAGACATTATAAAAGAAAGTAATAAACGATACATTATACTAGCAAATAATAGAAAATAACATGATAACATAACAATCAAGTAGCTCACTATACGCTTAACTAAGCGACAAGTATATAAAGCTCCCCAAAATAATAGATGATAACAATAGGCAACCTACGGACGGATACAAAAATTAAATATAATGACATAATTACTGCTAACATTTGAACATATGAAAATATTAAAAAATAATAATAGCCCCACTTGAAAGTAACATAAATAGCATCAACGAGCGTTATAATGGGCCATATTCTAAAGTATACGCAAGGCAACATATTCCTACATCAGTCGATAAGGGTATGCAATGCAACGAAAGCACAGAACAATCTATAGGACTTTTCAGCAAAGACTTTACTATAAACAATAAAAAGTCTTCATACAGAAATAATGTAGGACACCTAATTTTTTCTAATTAATACTTATGTTTATTTATTTTTTACATTTGGTTTTATCCTGCTTATACTTATTTTTTTTTTTTTTGCATTTATTTATCTGAAATAATTTAGAATTTTTTTTATGTAGCACGTCCACCACAGTCTTTAGAGCGGAACTCTGAAGACGACCCGCGGGACGAAGGAGAGGAACGATATCCCCAACCGTCGTACCAAACCGGCGAGAGGGCACAAAGAAGACCACCCGACACACCATATCCAATTCTTTGCGGATTACAACACGAAGGGAATGTGAGTCATGTCCCTAGTAGAATAATTCACGAAGCAGGATACATATACTATATAATTACCATCAAATCTGGCTCATAACGGTAGGAAAATACGCGGAACCACAGGAAGAAAAACAATAGAGCAGCTACTATCAACAACAGCCACAAAATACTACTCTGGCAGGAAAGGGGGCAGATCATCAAAGTAAGCAGCCGTCTCTACGGCCTCCCGGTACGACGACAGGAAGACGCGACGTACCTTCGTACCCGCACCATCTGTCGTCCGGACGGCTCGAGACACCCTTGATTAATGAGGGGAAAAAATAACCTATATTATTGGCACAAATAGAATATAAAAAGATGCACACAACAAGGACACAACGAATTAAAAAATACACACAACATGTATTCAAAGAAAAGAACCCCTCAAAATAAATAAATGTATGAACTTAACTGTATGATTCTAACAATAACGATATTCACATATCAAAAGAAGAATCTATGAGGTATATTCTCTGTCAGTTATATTATGCAGAGAGTGCTTTCCACGGACAGAAACGCCGAGCGCACCAACAGACAACACGAAAACATAGCGTAACGCACCACCCCCACACCGCATTATAAAAAGGACAAGTGTAGGCACAACTAAACTAATAATATAAGTGCCAAAGTTAGCATAAGTCAATACAAAATGACCCAAATATAATACTGCAGGAAGCACCACATCATTAATTAGACTAATAACGTACAAGCTTAACATATAATAAAATACTATAGAATACTATAACTCATATGTCATCAACGCTAATAATATAGACTAGGCACACCTAACAAAAACCCGCAATAAAAAGTAAAAGTAATATATAATACTAAGCTAACCACGACACATAATATAATGATAGAAACGAAGACCTCAAACACGTTGGTTGATCACAACTGGATACATCTAGAGAAAAATAGGCAATAAGACTGAAATCCGCGCGCCAAGCCAGATGAAATGAGCCTCGAGCAAAACACCCAAGATACATAGGTCTATGGAAAACCAATGACTATAGATGCGCGAGCAAAAAATAATAGCCAAGACTAAGAAA
>JABUQX010028974.1:0-7500 GCA_015478945.1 Trachelipus rathkii
AAAGCGTTTTGTACATTAGCGAATGGAAAAAGTCGTATGTGAGAAGATCATTTTTGTCTAGTTCGTGACTTGAGAGGTGTGTGTGAATTTGTACCTGTGTTGTAATTGTTTAGATTTTTTAGATTTTTTATGTGAAGTTAAAGTAAATTGGAAATAAGAGAATATAGAGGAATATTACATTTTTGTGCATATTATATGTATAGTATGTAGGTTAATGTGTGTGATGTAGTTAGTGTAGTATAAAGCTAGTGTGATATGTATGTGTATGTGATGTATTGATGTATATTAATATAGTAATAATGTATGTTGCGTGTATGTTACATATTGTCGTTGTGTGGAGCGTACATTGGATTGGGTAATGTATGTTGTGTGTATGTTAAGAAGAATGTGTGAGTTTATAGATGTATTAGTGTTTGAATTTGTAGATAACAGTTAATGTTAGTGTGTTAGTTGATGTATATGTAGTGTTAAATCACTACTAAGGAGTTATGTAATTGAGGTTATCATATTAATAAGTATATTCCCCAAGCATAAGAATATCCTTCAAATAGAGTGTGATATTCACAGTATAAATGTTTAAGAAAAAACTTATTAAGTATATCTTTATTTTTTTCTCGCAGACGCTCTCACCATACTAAGTGCAGTGAGTGATTCATTCTAGCAGTGCTTTGAGTGACAACTAAGCGTTGTTAGGGCCCAAACGAATGACTTTTTCCTGTGAATTCCTCACACCACTTTGTGATAAAAAGATCTGCTTCCTCCTCTCTGTCCCGCTCTCTACAGTAACTTTCTTACTAATACTCTCTAAACCCTAAAACAGTTATATTCTCTCACTCTTACTCCGATCTTCCCGTATCACACCATTCTCTTCCGGTCTCTTTCTATTCTCGAGTTCTCCTGAATTTAGGAAGGTCTAAAAATGGATTTTTTATCTTGTGAGATAATCACATATATTTATATCCAGTGAGTGGAGATAATTGTTTCGCGTGATGTGGGATTTGAGTGAATTGGATTTGTGTGAGAGAGTGAGATAGAAGAAATCATCTCACACCAGACTTAGGATTATGATTTCACAGCCACTTGTGTGGTAATTTTCAATCGATCCACTGTGTTAGAGCCATCCAATTTTATGATACACAAATAGTTTGAGAGAAAATGTATTTTGTTTTTGTAGTTCGTTAAAGGGAGATAAGGAAAACAATAGATAATGTAGATAGTTAAGAATTTGTTTTTTGGAGATTGGATTGACGTGTGTTATAATCTTATCTAACATAACTTATATATGTTTCTTCGAATTTATCAAATGAGTTGAGATAATAATTGAGCAAGTATAAATTGAGGTAAAAATTCATAGTATAAGAGGTTAATAGTATGTTTTTAGGTTGTAGATGAGGTTATAGATTACCTGTATATTAGCTGAGTATTTCATATATATTGTATTTAATATATATATGAATTTAATATATATAAGGTGCTGAGTATATATATATTATCTATTAATATTTTTAATAATTTTTTTTACTATTTGATGTTTATAAATTAGTATAGTTAAGTATAATATATATTGATTGTTAAATTTGTTTATATTATTGAGTGAATATCGGAATATATATATATTAGTATTACTGCGATATTATTACATATAGTATGCTTGGAAGGTGAGTTTAGTTTGAGTTAAGCCGGAAAAGGTAGAAATGAGATTCAGTAGTAAGTGAAATAATTGATATAGTGTTATAGATTATATATTATATATGTAAGTTATATAAAAAAAGAGAGAGTTATATATATATGTATATCTAGATATATATATATATATAATGACAATTATCTATGTACTGAGTATATATATATATGTATTATGTCCCATGCTCCTATATATAAATGATTATCATTTAATATATATATACTAATTACTTAGGGGCAGATATATGTGATATATAGTACTCTGTGAGACACTATTATATATGAGTATAATATTATTAAAAACCGATAATAGGCAGTAAAATATAAATGAGATTTTTGGGGCAGAAGCACGAGTAGAGAGCACAAAGAGAGAAGAGTGAGAGCGTACCTAAAGAGTGACATGACAGGACTTTCAAGGAATGTGGGAAAACACAGTTAACATCTGATACTCATGTTCAAAGATGGATACCATGTATAAACACTATATATACCAAGCACACGCACTCAGAGAAACGCACACACAGAGGCACGCACACACACACACACACACACACACCACACACACACATATATATTATAATTATTATATATATATCTAAAGATTATGAGATAGAGTAGTTAAATAATATATAGAATGAGTGAGTAATAATATTATTACTTAAACGGACTAAATATTGCATGAGCCAAGACGGTACGATGATGAATACTACTATATATAGGGTGACGAAATTACTACCCTAATGTGTATATAAATTTCTAGTACTATTATCATACTTATATTATCATATCACACCTTTACACACACAATACACACACACATTATAATATATTAATATATTATATATATATAATATATATATATTAATATATAATTTATATATATATTAATATATATATATATATATAATATTAATATATTATATATATATATATATATATATATTATATAATATTGATATATATTTAGGTACTTTATGATTTCGCCAACCACAAATAAAAAAAAAAATAGAATGTAAAGTTGGTATTGCGTATTCTATTATGCAGCAAGAAATGCCTTTAAGGCTTTTTTTCCTATTAATAAAATTTCACAATTTAATTTATTTTTATATTATTTATCTGTTATTATATGAAGTTTAAAAAAGTATAAAATATTAAATTTCAATGGAATTGAAAAAACCATTTTAAATAATATATAGAGAATTTAGTGCCTAAAATTAATTTAGTCACAAAGTGTAATATCAGATGTTACTTAATAAGTAAATATTGATTTCAAAAAAATTGAAATTATAAAATGTATGAAAAATAAATTAACACTATTATTTGGCAAGTTTATAGTTTTAATATAGTAGCTATTTACATGATTGAGATATAGTTGTTTATTTATTCGTGCGCTAAAACCTAATTTTTTTTTTATGTTTATATAAAGAAGCCATAAATAAACCCATATCCTGTACCTAATCCCTTACTCACAGTGACCTAAAATCTACCATGTCTTTCCGAGATAATATAGGAATACAGGTTGAGCTCTGGAACTGCACTATTCGGCGAGCTCAACATTCGCCTATTTATAAGTAGAGGCCGATTTTAGAAGAGTACTAATTGTACAACTTAAATTATACAAGATGAGATCCTCTAAACACCAACTTAAAATACTATATTAATCATACAAGTATATATTCCGCAAAAGGACTTTCATATAATAGAACTCGACTTATGGTAAGACGAAGACAAGAGGAATCAACATTGATGTTTTTGGAACTTTCTCACAGTCGTGTTATGACTATACTGAGAAATCCTCTGTAGTTCCATTTTAGATTTTGAATAATGCCTTCGAGAATAAAGATAAACAAAAAAAAAAAAAGAATTATAGTTGAATGAGAATTATAGTAAAGTAATTTACTGCCACGTCTTATGGTAATTTTCAGTAACCTAAGTTTAAGAGACGCTCTCTATATATATTTGTGCTAGTTACACGTCATCGGAAAATATTCTCTCTCGTTTGATATATATAATAAATAAGACTTTTAGAATTTATAAGTGAGAATATATATATATTTTTGAATTTATTTTTACATTTAAATAGAATAGTTGCGTTTCCGCAAGCACATTATAAGTTACCCCATTTCTTAAACTCCGTTATTTCAGAGGCAAGGGTAAAGTCGGGGAGTCCTCGCGAGCGTAATGCGTCACAGATTTTTATTAATTAAATATCCACTTATGCGCGGCTGAGCAACTAACGAATGAGGTAGATGGACTCTATTAATTATTCATCAATATGAGAACGCACCCTAATCTTTTTCACCTGCGAGGGAGAGAGGCTTCTTCTTATCGAGTTCTCATACACCTGTAATCTCATCCTTTATTATTTTTAATCCATACAACTATCTCATACACTATAATTATTTCTTGGTTTTAATTTGGGTATTATTATTATTATTATTGTTAATTGTTTACAATATATTGAATTTATGTTTCTACTTGTTTCGCAAGAGGTTCTCTCAGGATTTTGTACAACCGACACGACACCTACCCCGAGTTTTGCGTCTACCTACACAGGGGGCCTTCTTAGAAACTTCCTAACACTGGTGTAGAGCAACATTCGTAGTGAGGCCCTGGAATATTTGCCGTCGTCCTATTCCCGGCATCTCTTACAACAAAACGGGGACACCATTGGATTCCCCACGCTAAATCCTGAAGCGGAAATACAATTTATTATATAATGTGAATAAAATATTTAATACTTTAATTGTTAGTCGATTACCCCGTCGGCTCGAAGCCCCAACTTATTCTACACAATAGAGTGCCCTGGGTGGTAAGTAAATTCCTATGGCCGTTTCAATACAATATAATAGTATTCAAATATTTCAAAATAATTTGTTTAATTATTTTAGCCCGTAAAAAGCGCTTACTATATATTTATATTCCTCATTACAATCTTGTAAATATGTCCCCCTTTGTTGTAAGTATTTAGTCTACTTTTTTGGGTCTCGTCGCACGGCTCCTCGCAGAGTTAGTTTTCATAGTGATTTATAGACCGTATGCACAACTCGCATGCAATTAAAGCAATTTCTTTTTCTCTTCAAATATTGTTTTCAAAAAAAAAAAAAATTTTTTTTTTTTTTCAAAAATCGTAAATTATTTAAATTTTTATCAACTATGTCCCCTCCTGACGCTGCAGAAGCACGTTTATGAACGTATATACAAACAGACCTATGTTCATGAACAGGGAAACACCTAGCGTAAGTAAGCAATATATCATAAAAAAAATCGATCTAAATGGACAAACCTGCGTCTCAAACTGCGCCTTCGATTCCGCCTAACGACATTATGTATATACGAAAAATCCACTGCCTCCGGCCTCATCTCGAGCTCCGGCTGTCGCTCTACGCACAGGCTTACGCTCCATTCAATAAGCTCGGCCTGTCGCTCCACGCAACAGCTTCGCTCCAGTCATGGCTCCGGCTGTCACGCTCCCGCACAGCTTACGCCATTCATGAGGCTCAGGCTGTCGCTCCACGCACAGCTTACGACTCCATCCTTAGCTCGGCTCGTACCTCCACGCACAGCTCACGCTCCGCTTCCGGCTCCAGCCCTCACAACGCTCCTCAGCAGCCCTCACAACGCTCCTCAGCAGCCTCTACCGCACATGCTTCCGCAGCATTCCTGCTACAAATGCAGACTTTCACCTTAATTTCTCACGACGCTCCTCTGTTCGTAGGGGAGCTATATTCTCTTTTCTCTTTCCTTCCTTTTATTAGTCATTATCGTCCTACCGGTTCTCACGTGACCTATAAAATCTTGCTTCTATGTGACATCGAATTCGCCATCCTTCGCCTCAAAAAGCATTTTAGAAATCTCTCCTTTTTTAGTGTTCTAAACCACTTATCTATCAAGTTTATTCGGCAAAAGACTTTTTTCTTCTTTGTTCTTGTGACTTAGTGAATCTACAACAGAATCATTACAGGGAGTCAAATTCTGAGAAGCCTCTCTTTTTGTTTTTTTTATCTTTTTTTTGCTTCTTTCGTAATTGTATATTTACTAAGGTGTTAGTTTATCACTCTGTCTCGACCTTACACTTTATATACTAAGGCCTAAATTTTATTGTGCTATTCCGTAATCGAAATATTTTTTTTGTTTGACATACCAGTTATGTGAAAAAACATTTAGTGAAAATTTACCTTTATTGTGCCTTACAATATTTAGATTTTAAAATTACTTTTTTAATATTTTATTCACGTATACAGCGAACGGCATATAGCGTCGAGTAATATTTTATATAAATTAAATATAATTATTATACCCTAAATAGAGATCTTAAATATAAATAGAGAACGCATCTATTTTCTCTCCATGTCGTTATAACTTTTTATATTTCAATACTGTAATCCTGTCATTTTTGTGAGGAATTCTTATACAAGATATTTATTATTATTATTATTTATATTGTAATGAAATTATTTATTATTCTATTAATTATTGTTATATAATAGTTTATTAACAATATAATTATAATTATGTTTTATTGTTTCAATATAGATTTTGACACCCCCAAAAACGAGTTTTGTTACTACAGCCTTCTGAAACTTCAGTTACGTCCCTGAACGTAACAATATAATACTCATTATAATAGAGAAGCTGTGGTATATATATATATACTCATTTAATATTAACTAATTACAAAATAATTAAAATTATATGTATAATTATATAATAATTATATATATATAAATAATATATAAATTATATTAATATAATATAATTATCATTATAATTTATATATATATATTTAAATATCTATATATACTATATATATATAATAATTATATAATAAGAGAGGAGAGGCCGCAGCCCCACTGCTCTATGGAATAGCACTCGTCCAGCAAAGCGAGGGGGCCCAGGTTCGAGACTGGGTGTGGAGCGAGAGAATGTCTAGGGCATTTCATCTTATTAACTCTAGCTTCGATCTACACTCAAATTTACGTTAAATTATTATTGAGTGAAGTACATTTTGTGGTGTAGTGCTTTATGCTTAAACAAATGGGATAATATATTATCGCGGCGATTTTCCGCGAGAGCCTGGCTAGCCAGGGAGATACTCTATAGCCGTTAGGATTTATTCATTATATATCCCATTATTGTTATTTTTCCCAAGGACCTTTCTCGAACGGGTCCCCACTGTATCAGGATTAAATCGAATGTCTATATAACTTGGAGGTGTTAGATGATTATTATAGATTAATTGATTGATTTATTATATATAACATTTAATAATTTATTATTGAAGGGGGTTAGGTAAGTAGTTGTCTTGAGAAACCACCTTCATTACGAAGACTATAGATGATGTGAAAGAGAATGATGACTCGAATTGTCGCGATGAAATTGGGTTTTCGTCCCGGGATGGTGGCTGCCTTTGGACTCGTACATTGTGAGTGGTGGTCGCAGCCACCCTTCCACATCAGACGTCCATCAGAACTCCCTCCAGTGACTAAATGCTCACTACGCGAGCACAACCCCGCTTCTGCGCACAGATACTTAGAAAATCAAATATCGAGCAAGCAGTAAAAGAAATCTACCTTAATTAGCATATATATGTAAATAATAATCGGACAAATGCTTTAAAGACTCTTCAGTTTGGTAGACTGTCAGATGAGAGCCAGGTTTGCCACATTAAAGCCACTGAGAAAGGCTTCGACCACCCTGTAATCTTACGTGCATGTTGGTCTGCAAACGCTCAGTGAAGAAGCAAAATATGTCGCTACATACAGGCGTTACAGGATAGAGCCTGTGAACTAGAAGCAAGCAGAGCACACAGACAAG
>JABUQX010028974.1:10000-25000 GCA_015478945.1 Trachelipus rathkii
ATACCAACAACATATACATACTATATACCATATATATATATATATATATATATGCTCTTATATATACTCATATATAACATGCTCACTGCCTGCTATATATATGAGAGTTTTAAGTTCAAACCTTTTCGTATTTCGTATTTCGTATTTTCGATTTATATATATATATATATATATATATATATATATATATATATATATATATATATATCTATATATATATAAAGCACCCACACCTAGATCTTTTCTCTATCTCCACCATTTAGGAGATTACATGCTTATATATATATATATATATATATATATATATACCATTGTTTAACTACATTCTAGTGCAATAATATTGAAGGTGAGGTACCAAACTTAAACATCTTTTATAATTTTCAGAATATTAGTAATAATGTAATAAACATTTATAAAATTGCAAGTAGACAGACAGTACTGTAAAACGCTGGCAGATTCATTTTGAAATAATATTGAAATTATGACTAGTTCTAAGCAATCATTTACATCAAAATTGTGAAGGTCTCCATAGTTACTTTGTTACTTTAGAATTTACTTATAACAATTAAAAGGCCTTAATTTTAAATAAATGTAAAACTTATTTATCTAGGGATAAAAGATGAGTTTTTGTAGCAACTAAAAATAGAAATAATTATTAAGCGGTTTATATTTTATTTTTATTTTTTTATAAGAAATAAATAAAGTTTGTTAAATTTAAGTAAGTCTCAAATAATAATAATAATAATAATAATAATAATAATAATAATAATAATAATAATAATAATAATAATAATAATAATAATAATAATAATAATAATAATAATAATAATAATAACGGAAATCTAGGAGAAAATTTTTATAAAACAAGTAATTTCGGTGCATCGATAAATCGACTTATAATTTTGCAAAATTTAACTGTAAATAATATTATTATTACCAAAGGAGATTCCGCAAATTCAACCGAAAATAATAATAAATAAATAAATAACTAGAACTTGTTGTAACTTGTAACTTGTAACTTGTAATTTCTATTTTGTAACTTGTAAATATTTACTTGTAATATTGGAATAAAGCAGGGATGGCAATTTTAGTGATTTTTTTGATTTTTTTAAAAAAAATCAATTTGTGATTTTTTTGATTTTTTTATTTTTTGAATTCGTAACGTCAAACGAAATATATAATTTGCAAGTTACAAATTATATATCGCGTGACGTTGCAGATCTGAAAAAATGAAAATATAGGCAATCAGAGAATTAATTGTTAAAAAATCGAAAAAATCACTAAAATTGCCATCCCTGGAATAAAGTGAACAGCAGTTCATAAACATAATCGTAAAATTCAACCTGAAATGGAGGGCGTTATTGTTTCATTACTAAATTAAAATTAAAAAATTAAACATTACATAACAAGCTTTAATTTTCAATTAATGTGATATTCGTCTAAGAAAAAGATGAGCTTTTGTTGAAACTAAAAAAAAATGTAGAAATAATTTTTTTATCATTTTATTTAAAAAAAATTAGTTTTTTCTATAAAAATAATTTATAGTTTAAAAATGATGATGTATTATGGAAATAGTTTCGATATTAATTATTTCATTTTTGCACTCACGTCTCGTAAGTCCACTAGAGCAGTAGTTTTCAAACGGGTGCGCGCACTCCTTGGGGTGCGTCTCGAAACACCAGGGGGTGCGCGACAAGTGTGAAGAAAAACCTTAAATTTTATTTTTTAGTTAATATATATATATATATATATATATATATATATATATATATATATATATATATATATATATATATATATATATATATATACTTGTGTTGTCTCTTTACCCCAAATTTCTATACTATATATATATATATATATATATATATATATAAGTAGTTGGGGCCACATTCCGGGGAAAAATGACCGCGACCTTTTCTGACCCTTTCTGACCCTTGACCTTTTTTGAGCCCCAATTTTTACCTGACCTTGACCTTTTTGGCCTTGACCTTTTCGGGCCTAGACCTTTCGACCAACCCTTTGGTCTTCCATGGGTCAATTTTGGCCCAAATTTTTACCTACCCTTGTCCTTTTAGGGGAAGTCGATTTTTTGAGAACCCTAATTTTTTGAGAACCCTAATTTTTTGAGAACCCTAATTTTTTGAGAACCCTAATTTTTTGAGAACCCTAATTTTTTGAGAACCCTAATTTTTTGGCGCCCCTAATTTTTTGGCAACAATTTTGGCAACCCTAATTTTTAGCACCCTTTCGAAGAAAGGGTGCTAAAAATTTGCATCAGCAACCGTTGTACGTATTACCCCCTATTTTACGCCCCCTAATTTTTTCGACCGTGGGCAATTTTTGCCCACGGTAATTTTTGATCTTCCTTTAGGGGCTTAGCCCTATTTTTGATGTCTTTACCTTGTTTGACCACCTTGCCAGATACCATGGGTCAATTTTTGCCCACGGTAATTTTTGGCTACCCTTTGGTCTTCCATGGGTCAATTTTGGCCCACGGTAATTTTTGCCTACCCTTTGGTCTTCCATGGGTCAATTTTGACCCACCGTAATTTATTGTCCTTAGGGGCTTAGCCCTATTTTTGACTTTAACTTGTTTGACCATGATATTTCGGCATTAACCTTGCCGTACACCATGGGTCATTTTTGACCCACGCCAATTTTCTGGCCACTCGTGCCCCACCCGTCACATATTTCGTTCCTAACTTGAACGCCTGTATGGACCTACCCAAACTTGAACACCTACACACGTGCGCGTGCGCACACACACACACACACACCCACACACACACACACCCACACACACACACACACACACACACACTTACACTTATACAGACATTCACTATGACACTTACATTTACCCATAGACACTTACATTTACACTTATACACACGTACGCGTGCACACACACACACCCTTGACAGATACCATGGGTCAATTTTTGCCCACGGTAATTTTTTGTCCTTCCTTTAGGGACTTAGCCCTTTTTTTGATATCTTAACCTTGTTTGACCATGATATTTTCGCCCTTGACCTTTTGTATTCTACGGTACAATTTTGATGCCTCAGCATTATTGATGCCCCAACTTTGATGCCTCAACTTTAATGGCTCCCAATCACCGTAAGGAGTATCTAGTGATGTTCTATTAGTGTTCTATGAGTATTCTATGAGTGCCAGGTGAGTGCCAAGTGAGTGCCAATGAGTGCCAATGAGTGCCAAGTGAGTGCCAATGAGTGCCAAGTGAGTGCCACATAGTGCCAAGTGAGTGCCACATAGTGCCAACTGAGTGCCACTTTTTTCAAGTCTTTTCTAGCCTCCCCTGAGCCCCGAATAGCCCTAATATAGGTGTCTACCCCTAGGTAATAAGGTATGAGGAATCGATTGGTGTATATTACAAGCTGCTGAAAGCTTCCTACTATGAGTTAGTATTTTTATAAGCACTTATAGCATGACCGTATATATCTAAAGAGTTACGAGGATTGAGACAGTGATCACCAAACGTTTCCGGTCGTCCGCAGGTGGACCCATCCGCAGGAGCGCCGCCGCGTGCGCCGCAGGCGCAATATTTCCACCGCGTTCCCGCCCGCCGCGTGCGCCCACAGGCGCAATATTCCCGCGTAACCGCCGCCGCGTGCGTCCGCAGACTAAATTCCCGCGTGAACGAAAAAATATGATATCAATGTAAACTATTCAAAGAATTTCGTTTCAAATATACTACGAGTCATTCATTTTTACTACAATTGTACGAAATTTTATTAAAAACACTAACTTTACATAAAAGCAGTAAAACAATAGAGGTGTTATTACCTAACACTAGGGGATTAGTATGCCTTTGTTTTACTGCTTTACTGCAACTTTCTGCTTTACTGCTTTAACTCATGTTTTACTGCTTTAACTTTCTGCTTTACTGCTTTAACTTTCTGCTTTACTGCTTTAACTTTCTGCTTTACTGCTTTAACTTTCTGCTTTACTGCTTTTACTCACATACATTACATACCTTAAAGCAGTAAATCAGTAATACCTAACACCTAGGGGATTAGTATGCTTTTGTTTTACTGCTTTACTGCTTTAACTTTCTGCTTTACTGCTTTAACTTTCTGCTTTACTGCTTTAACTTTCTGCTTTACTGCTTTAACTTTCTGCTTTACTGCTTTAACTTTCTGCTTTACTGTTTTAACTCATATATTTATTAACATTATGTTTTCTTTTATATTTTTTATTACTTTTTATTTATTATTTCTATTTTTATTTTTGTTTTAATACTTTTTTATTTTTAATTTGTAATGTAAGAATAAAAACACAGAGTTTCGGTTATATAAACATTTTATTTTAATAAAATTGCACGAAATTTTATTAAAAACATATATTTTACTGATTTACAACTTTAATTAAACTCATTATTCATTATCTACTTGACAGGTATGGATGTGGAGAAATTTACGTTCCGAAGTCCGGCTACATGTCTTGTAGCTGGACCAACAGGTTGTGGCAAAACCTTTCTATTATTAAATATTTTAAAGGAAATGGAGATTTTTGAACAAACCCCTGTAAAAATAATATGGTGTTATAATGTTTACCAGGAAAAATTTAAAGAATATAAAGATGTGATTCAATTTCATGAAGGCATATACGATATTAGATCGCTGGACAATATACAAGGCCACAAAATTATTGTATTAGATGATTTAATGCACAAATTGAATTTGGAAATAGCAGAAGCGTTCACAGTTTATTCTCACCATCTAAATATCTCTGTGTTTTTCATAACGCAGAATATTTTTCATCAAAACAAGCATATGCGAAGTGTTTCTTTAAACACACAGTATTTACTGTTGTTTGGTCAGAGAAGAGACATGAGTCAAATTAATGTATTGGCAACTCAAATGTTTCCTCTTCAAAGGAAAGAGTTCTTAAAAGTATATAAAGAGGTTACTTCGATCCCCCACGGTTATTTGATGTGTGAACTTCACCCCAAAAACACGCACAGAGTACTGCTCCGTACCAACATTCTACCCTACGAGATAGAAACTGTATACATACCTGAATAATGAGTGCTCTAGTTGCAAAGTATTTACCTCTTATAAAAAAATTTAAAAAAGTTGAAACCATCTGAAAAACGTAAACTAATTAGTGAGGATGAGAAATTCATCCAGTGTGTATGTGAAGTCTGTTTAAATCTTATAAAAGGAAATGTTCCTTTAAACAGACCTCAGAAGGTAAAGCTACGTCGTTATAGAAACATCATTAAAAAACTCTCCCTCAACATTAAAAATTTGAAAAATAAAAAGAAGTTACTACAGAGAGGAGGAGGGGTATTCCTGCCATTACTCTTCTCCGTTATAGCTCCCCTGATAACTAAGTGGTTGTCCCCATAATGAAGAAGGTTGCTGTACTTCCATATAATGAGTATGAGAGAAAATGAAGTATAATAATTCAGCAGCTGTACAGAATTCAGTTCCTCAGCTTCATCACTCGCAACCTCAATATGGCCAGTTATTGCCGCACTCTGCGCAAAATCCACAATCGCAGTTTCATCATTCACAACCCCAATACACGCAGATATTACAGCCCAATGCATTGACATTACAACATCTTTCACATCAGCAGCAACAGTTGCACCACCAGAATCCTTATATTGTGAACGACACATTATCTTTCCAGCAGCCTCTACCTCCTAGCTTATACGATCCTAAAGTTGAACAGATAACCAAATATGAGAAAGAAGTGTACAGGATATTAAATTCAGACATTAACATCCATGAGAAACGCATCTTATATCAGGATGCCGTACAAAAATTGATAGATCTTAAAGACTTGCACCTACATCCGTCCCTACGTATCCCGTTAACCGATGATGTAGATATACCTAATGAAGTAAAACTTGAAGTGAAAAATGAAGATAAATTTAAAAATATCCTAGAGGAGAGCTTACCTAATAGAGTGCGTAAATCAGGAATAGCTTTATATAATATTTTAAAAGACCAATTAACTTTGAATGAAGCAGGGGAGATCGTAATTGATGATGAAATAGTTAAAGGCTCAAATATTGTGGATTTGATAGCTGATCTCTCACGTAACTGGAAGAAAGGCCCTGTAAAAGGATGGAATGATATCAAACAAGAACTTCAGACTATTAATTTTCCCAGAAGTTTAATCTTAAATACAACGCGATTAGCAGACTTGGATAATATCCCCATTACACCAAGACCTGATTCAAGTCCCTCAGGCACTTCTTACGCATCAGATAAATTTAAACGTGTTACCAGAGGCCGACTAAGAAAAACACCTTATAATAGGTCTAGTTGGATTAAATCGTAATTATGTATTATCATATATTTATTTAGTTGTAATGTTTGTATATAAATAAAAATGTTATTTTAAATCTTTTTCTTTATCCCTTTTAACTTTATATATATATATATATATATATATATATATATATATATACTATTATCATATATATTTAGTTGTAATGTTTGTATATAAATAAAAATGTTATTTTAAATCTTTTTCTTTATCCCTTTTAACTTTATATATATATATAACGCTTACACGTGTGTCAGTATCTAACATGGAGGCAAAGGAGGTAGTTGATAAGTATTACTTCAATCTGAGGGAGCCAAATAGTTTTGGGGGTTTCACTAGATTTGCTTTAAGGTATCCTAATATTGAGAAAAAAGAGTTAAAAGCATATTTAGAGGGTGAAGAGGCATTTACTCTACATAAACCTGTAAGAAAAAATTTCCTACACGGAAAACCATATCTCCGCAGCTCGATAGCATATGGCAGTTAGATTTATCGGAAATGATTAAATACAGCTCTTATAATGAAGGCTTTCAATATATACTTTTTACAATTGACGTATACTCTAGATACTTGTGGTTGAAGCCAATAAAAGATAAAAGATCAGCTACAGTTGCCGATGCTGTACTTGAAATTATAGAGGACGAGCGGAGAACACCTAAATCATTTTGGACAGATTCAGGAATGGAATTCAAGGGGCGTGAGTTTCAGGAGCTGCTCTGGGAGTATGGTATAAGCTATTACAATACATTTTCCGTAAACAAAGCGGCAATAGTTGAAAGAGTACAGCGTACTATTAAAGAACGCATGCATAGGTATTTTACTAAAATGAATACTTTTAAATATATTGATATACTGGACGATCTGGCTTATTCTTATAACAGGTCTTACCATAGAACTATAAAGTCATCACCTTTAGAAATGTCAAAAACTAGAGGCAGTAGAACCCACCTACATGAAAAAGAAAACAAAATAAAAGATAATTCAGGAATAAAGGTAAACGATTATGTAAGAGTTTCTCGAACAGAAGAAAGGTTTAGAAAAGGATATGAATCCGGTTGGACTACGGAAGTTTTTAAAGTCCACAATATCCGACCATTCAGTCGTGATAGTTTAAAGTTATATTATCTGAAAGATTTAAATGGTGAAAAAATAAAAGGCGGATTTTATAAACAAGAAATACAAAAAGTAAGGTTCAATCCTGTAACTCATGAATATAAAATTGAAAAAATATTAGGTACAAAAGGTAAAGGAAAAAATAAACAGGTACTGGTGAAATGGCGGGGATACCCTGCTAAGTTTAATACTTATATAAAAGCAAGTGAAGTTAAGAATTATTAATCAGTTGTCATTACAATCATGGAGAGTGTAGACCACTTCTATTTAACTCTGCCTTCTTCAGCGTCTTTGGATTTACATCCTGATAATAAACTCTCGGATTTTACAACTGTGTTAATGAATCCTATACAACTTGAAAGAGAGGTATACGAAGTAGGATTATGTGAAATGATACTAAATACAGACATAGAAAATTTACCTCACAATCTATTCTGGATGTTGGTGTACAGAAGTGTAGAATGTGTTGAAACTATATTACAAGTGAAAGATACTCGTGATCTACCTAGGTCCAGGATTGGCACAAAAGAATACTTCTTTGAAGAATTTACTTTGCGGAGGTCTTATTTTAAATCGGTTCCTGCTATTTTTAGTCATTTAAACGTTCTCTTTGATATGAGTATTATGTGTAAGGACTTGGTATACAAAACTGAAATGCATACCTATGAAGATAAAGTAATAATATCTTTAAGCTCAAAAGTAAATGTAAACCTTCGAGACCGGGATATGTTTTTTCTGAGACGTTCACCATGGCAACGTAAACATATTCGTAGACGTGATGCTGAGTTGGATATACTTCATGATATCCCTACTATGTTGAAGAGGGTTATACTATCTGTGGAGAATAGCGCATGACGCCACATGAACTAAAAGATGAAGCAGATCGAGTACTGCATTATACATGTACCCCATCCGAGATGCTCAATCATCCAGGTATGGCTTATGTATATACAAATATAATTGATCATCAATATGTAGGTAATACTAAAGCTCCTTTATTAAGAGTAGTATATTTTCCCATAGAGAGTAAAGTTATAACATTCCATAATGTTCATTATCTACCTCTGAATAGATCAAATTTTGACTCTGTACGCATGCATATAAAAGATGTAGAAGGAAATCCTTTTCCCTTTACACACGGAGCATTGTTATGCAAAGTTCATATTAGAAAGAAACAGATGTAGTAATTACAGCATAATGGAATATATAAGAGGTGTAGTCAGATATATTTTTCATTCATTAACATACTCTCACAGTGTAAAGATAGTATAAGAAAGATACTCCTGTAATAATGGACGAAGAAAGGGTATTCAGAGGAACAAAAATGCAGAGGGGGTATGGACTTGGTGGATTTTTTGCCAAGCTATGGAGAAGTGCAAGGCCTCTACTCAGGAGAGGTGGGGAATATATAGGTAAAAAAGCTATAAGAACAGGTTTGCATACTATTCAAGATATTGCTGCAGGAAATAATCCTCGTGTAGCATTAAAAATATTGCCGATGTCTCAGATGAGATGTTGGATGATGTTAAGCTTAAAATAAGACGTAAAATGTCAGGTCAAGGAAGAGGGGGCAAGAAGATTGTCCTAAAGAAAAAGGCTAAGCGGAAAAAAACTCTAAAGAAAAAATGTATTGATGTATTTGCTATTTAATTACTATCTGATAACTTTTATACGATGTGTGTATATAAGTAAGGTTTTTCATGAAAATGTTCATTATACGGCCAGAGCTCGTACATGCAAGATGCATTTCCTTCATCCTTCTAGTCCTGATTGTTGTAAGAGTGAATTGGATCTCTTCTCCATGAACCCTACACAGATTGTTAGCGAGTCCAACTTTATCAGTATTAATCCTCTGCATTCAATTACCAATACAGATGTTCCTCTAGAGTTCAATATTCCAGGCACTTCTGATCAGTACTTAGACCCCTCTAATGTGTTTTTATATGTAAAAACGAAATTGACAAAACCTGATGGTACAGATCTTCCTACGGGTGATGACCATATAGTATATACAGAATCAAATTTTCCTGTATACATGTTTCAACCAGGTTGAAGTCTATCTTAACGGAACTTCACTAGGTGCATCAGCTGCTAATTATCCTTATAGAAGCTATATAGAGCATTTGTTAAATTATTCAGACGATGCTAAACAATCTCATCTCAAATCATGTGGTTTTTACAGTTTCAAAGATGAAGCTGCACATATAGATAAAGCAGCTAAAGTCATAAATAATACTTATGAATTTTACGGTCGATTAAATGGCGATATCTTCTCTCAAGAAAGACTCATTCTACCATCTGTAGATACTAGAATCATTTTATCACGATCAAATCCTAAATTTGCTCTTAAAATAAAAAGTAAACCTACTGCTACAGCTGTATGTCCTGAACCTGTTTTCAAACTGTTGGAGGCTTATCTCTATGTTAGAAAAGTGAAATTATCACCACAACGACATTTGGAAATTGAAAATTCGCTTTTGAATACTACAGCAAAGTACCCTATTAAGAGAGTTGAAACCAAGATATTTAATTTCACTCAAGGATTATCGAGTATCAATATTCCTAACATTGTGAACGGAAATTTACCACAGAAAGTAATAATAGGGATTGTGGAACATGAAGCCTACTCAGGGAATTATAAAAAGTCACCCTATAAATTCACACCTTTCGGACTTAGGGGCATCAGTTTACATGTGAATGGATTACCTCACGGACGTGATTATGAAATGTTATACAACGGAGACCTATCTCTCTGTACGCGGCCTTTTTACGACTTAATAGCCAATACTGTATCATGTAATGATAGTGGGACAGGTTTAAATCTTGAAGAATACGCAAAGAATAGTAATTTATATGCGTATGATCTTACTGCAGACCTTTCAGCTTGTAACGCCTATCATTTAAACATTTTGAGAAAGGGCACCTTAGGACTAAATCTCTCTTTTGGATCGATTCTACAATCGCCCATCACTGTAGTGGTCTATCTTGAGCATCCTCAACTCATTGAAATTGACAGAGTACGCAACGTACTTTTGAATTATTAAAGATGAATGAAGAAGAAATAAAATCGGTGTTTAAAAATGAACCTCGCTTTTTAGGTGTGTTTGCTATTAACGAAATAAACTCTGTAAAGTTGGAGAAGGATACCTGCTTCATATTCAATACATTGCCTCGTCACATCACCTCCACAGGACATTGGATCTCCGTTTATAGGGCAAAAAACGATACTGTTCACATAATTGATTCTTTGAACTTAAAATTTATATTGAATAATCATTATATTACCTTATTTTTAAAATATAATAATGTAAGCTGTGTAAAAACTATGTCTTACCCTGTTCAGCCCTTATATTCCAATTTATGTGGAGTCTATTGTATTTATTTCATTATATGATTTTCATGTATGTTTTAATAAATTTGTAAATATATTTGATGCTAAAAATTTGTATGTCAATGATTTTATAGTTTCTGATTATGTAATAAATGCTTTAAAATGAAAAAACGCGATTTTACTTCCCTTAAAGAAACTCATTATATATAAAAGGTTTTTAATAAAATTTCATTAAATTTTATTAAAATAAAATATTTATATAACAAAACTCTGTGTGTTATTTTTCTTATTAAAGAAAATTAAAAAAAATAAAATTTTTCAACCCCAAATAAATAATAAATAAAAAATAATAAATAAAAAATAAAAAAATATAAACGAAAAAATAATGATAATAAATAGAAAGTTAAAACATTAAAGCAGAAAGTTAAAGCAGTAAAACATGAGTTAAAGCAGTAAAGCAGAAAGTTAAAGCAGTAAAGCAGAAAGTTAAAGCAGTAAAGCAGAAAGTTAAAGCAGTAAAGCAGTAAAACAAAAGCATACTAATCCCTTAGGTAACACCTCTATTGTTTGGTAGCTTTACTGCTTTAGGTATGTAATGTATGTGGAGTTAAAAACGCAGTAAAGCGAAAGTTAAACAGTAAAAGCAAGAAAGTTAAAGCAGTAAAGCAGAAAGTTAAAACAGTAAAACATAAGTTAAAGCGGTAAAACATGAGTTAAAGCAGTAAAACAGAGAATTAAAGCAGTAAAGCAGTAAAACAAAGGCATACTAATCCCTAGGTGTTAGGTAATAACACACACTTTTAAAGTATGTAAAGTATATGTTTTTAATAAAATTTCATTCAAATTGAGTAGTGAATGACTCAGTGTATATGGGCAGGGTTCATGAATAGTTATATATTCAATTAGAATGATTTAAATCATATAGTTAGCAGTGATTGATAATGATAGTATGTTGAAGATAAATGTTATATAGTGTTACCAGTTGGTTTCATAGAGATGGATGTTATATGGTTTGGGCTCAAAAGTGTTTTGGAATATATGTCAAACTTCGTGCGACTCTTGTGAATATGTTATCATATTATAGTGGTGCATAAATATAAATAGTAAGAACTTTCTGGCAGTGTGTCATACACCAATCGATTCCTCCTTTTTGCTTATTATTACCCTTAGGAGGTGAACACCTATATTAGGGCTGTTCGGAATGGGGAGGCTGAAGGCACCGAAAAAGTGGCACTCAGTTGGCACTATGGCACTCACTTGGCACTATGTGGCACTCACTTGGCACTCATTGGCCTCACTTGGCACTCATTGGCACTCATTGGCACTCGCTCCTGGCACTCACCTGGCACTCATAGAATACTCACTTAGAACACTAATAGAACATCACTAGATCTCCTTACGGTGATTGGGAGCCATTAAAGTTGAGGCATCAAAGTTGGGGCATCAATAATGCTGAGGCATCAAAATTGTACCGTAGAATACAAAAGGTCAAGGGCGAAATATCATGGTCAAACAAGGTTAAGATATCAAAAAAAGGGCTAAGTCCCTAAGGAAGGACAAAATTTACCGTGGGCAAAAATTCCCATGGTATCTGTCAAGGGTGTGTGTATGCCAGCGTGTGCGCATGTACGTGTGTATAAATGTAAATGTAAGTGTCTATGGGTAAATGTAAGTGTCATAGTGTATGTGTGTATAAGTGTGATAGGTGTGTGTGTGTGTGTGTGTGTGTGTGTGTGTGTGTGTGTGTGTGTGTGTGTGTGTGTGTGTGTGTGTGTGTGTGTGTGTGTGTGCGCACGCGCACGTGTGTAGGTGTTCAAGTTTGGGTAGGTCCATACAGGCGTTCAAGTTAGGAACGAAATATGTGACGGGTGAGGAAGGACAAAAAATTAACGTGGGTCAAAAATGACCCATGGTATATGACAGCAAGGTTAATGCCGAAATATCATGGTCAAACAAGTTAAAGAACGTCAAAAAAATAGGGCTAAGCCCTAAAGGGAAGATCAAAAATCACCGTGGTCAAAATTGACCCATGGAGAGATAAAGAGGTTGGTGAAAGAATTTCCGTAAAGATAAAATTGACCCATGGAGAACCAAAGGGTAATAAAAATTACCGTGAACCCAAGTGACCGTGATATCACAACAAGTGGTCAAACAAGGTAAAGAGACACTTATCAAAAATAGGGCTAAGCCTTAAAGGAAGATCAAAAATTACCGTGGGCAAGAAATTGCCCACGGTCCCAGCGTAGCAGCTCAGGGGTAAAATGGGGGTAATACGTAGCGCAGTTGCTGACGCAACCGTTTGGCGCAACCCTTCGAAGAATTGCTAAAGTGTCAGGGTTGCCAAAAATTAGGGTTGCCAAAATTAAGGGCGCCAAAAATTAGGGTTCTCAAAAAATTAGGGTTCTCAAAAATTAGGGTTCTCAAAAATTAGGGTTCTCAAAATTAGGGTTCTCAAAAATTAGGGTTCTCCAAAAAATCATTCCCCTAAAGGATGATGCTGAGTCATAAAAATTGAGCCATGGAAGACCAAGGGTTGGTCGAAAAGGTCAAAGGCCCAAAAAGGTGAACGCCAAAAAAGGTCAAGGTCAGGTAAAAATTCGAGCTCAAGAAAGGTCGCGGTCAGAAAAGGTCAAAAAAGGTCGCGGTCATTTTTCCCCGGAATGTGGCCCCTACTATATATATATATATATATACTTAATATATAACGCATATATGCTCATATATATATATATATATATATATATACTGCTGCTATATATGTATATATAACTCTATAACATAACCAACATATATATATATATATATATATATGCACCTCATATATATATATATATATATATATATATATATATCTTTCTCACTCTGCTGTATATATATATATATATCTATATATATATATATATATATATATATATATGCAATAATGGAAGAGAGAGGAGGTGCATTACCTATTATATGCGGTTGATTTGGTTTTGTGTGGCTAATCTGAATAGAGTTTGAGAGGATTGGTAGAGCTATTTGGCAGGGTGTGTAAAAAAGGAGGGGTTTGAAAGTAAACGTAGATAAGAGTAGGGTTATGGTTGTGAGTGAGGACAGTCCTCGGTGTGAAGTTATAACTGTGGATGGTGAGCAACTGGAACAAGTGTCTAAGTTTAAATATTTAGAATATATGTTGGATGAAAAGGGAACGGATGATTCAGAGTGTACTAGGTTACCTGTGTTAATGTATAGCAGTAAACAATGGTCTGGAGTCAGAGGAATAGATCGAAAGTGAAATGTGTTCACATGGACAATTTTAGGGGCGTGTTAGGTGTGAAAAGAATTGATAAAACGAGGAATGAACGTATTAGGGAGTTGTGTGGTGTGAAGAAAGGAGTAAATGACAGAATATATGAAAGCAAAACAGGATCCTTTCCGAATAATATCTTAGTACAAAACGAATATAAAATTGTGGCGCAGTCGGTATAGCATGTAACTATGCATTCCAAAGGTCGTGGTTCAATACCGACCCTCTCGTAAATGAGAGGTTTTGTAATATTCTAAATTTTAGCTCGCTTGAAAATGTACATGTTATTTGGCTGTAAATATATCAGAATAAATATATTTAAACAACTCGAGTTTGAGAGATGATGGTGACGTTATATATATATATATATATATATATATATATATATATATATATATATATATATATATATATATATAAATCTTTATATATATATTTATCTTCTTATATATATATATATATGTATATAATAATATCTTATAACTTAATATAAATAACAACAATATATATATATATATACTTTAACAACAACTACAAGTTTTATATATCCATGAACATGCAGTTAGATGTCCGCTGCTGCTATAACCAGCAGCAGCAACCTTTATGTATATATATAAACTCTTTAGATATATATATATATAATATATATATAGTTAGTTAGTTAGTTAGTTAGTTAGTTAGTTAGTTAGTTTCACGGAATAGTTGGTCGGTGTGTGTGTGTTGGGCCATTCATTTGAAGGACAAGCCTCTTGAGTTCACGTTCAAAGAGGTCTACCAGAGCTCGAAGGCATGCTTCCCAGCTTTGAAATCTCCTCATTGCCATTGAGGCAAATTCTTCCGGAGTTGGAGGCAGACTTCCCTGCCTTGGTGACGTGATGCGACATGCAAATGGATAAAATCACCAAACTTCTACGGAGTTCGAGGCAGCTCCCAATCCTTAGACCAGCGTGACTTGGTCATT
>JABUQX010028974.1:32500-35091 GCA_015478945.1 Trachelipus rathkii
TCTTGAACTATGGGAAGAAAATCTTCATACGAGCCGACTGCGCCGAATATACATTCTTCATATGACCTTGTATATAGCACTATCAAAACTTCGCTGGCCAGAATAACATGATGAATTTTTAATTATTTTTCAAGCAAAGTTTAAGATAATTCAAAAGAACCGAGTTGAATCATTTTGGCAGCTTCCACCAGCTAAAAATTTTTTATCGAAATGTAACAATGTTGTTTTACTTTCGCTATAAGTTTATATGCAAATTTATTACTTTGTTAAATTTTTTATTCAATAATAATCTGGCCAGGACCACTGTCAAAACATTCTCATTTTCTGATCCTGAGATTACTCAAGCTTTAGCTGAAGCTTTTCCATCTTTCAATCCTCAGGCTTCTTCTCTGGTGTTCTCAGTTTCTTCACTTTAATTTCTTCCTTTCTATTTTTTAATACGTCCATCTCTCGTTTAATATAGCTGCGTTTCCAGAAGCCCGACTGCAGCCGGGGCGGGCACACATGCGCACATGCATCGTTTCCAGCGCCCGTTTGCGCACTTTACGTCATGTAAACGTCACAGTAAGGCGCCCGTTGTTAAATCCTCGATTTCGGGAATTAGTAAACGGGCGGCTGCGGAAGGATACTTGTTTACAAACAAATCTTTCTTACAAATGTGTCGGAAATGGATTGCCAAAAGTTTTTAATATTTTAGTTAACTTTTATATTAGGGATACTAAATATATCGTATCATTTCATAAAATAGATACATATAAGTATAAGAGTATTGTTTACAATTGTCAGATGATCCGACGGGCGGCGCTCGGCCGTTTCAGACTTTTAAAATTTTCTGTTCTCTGAATTGGTTATGTACATTTTTCAAATTCGAAGCGTTTCCCGACGTGCGATTTTGCACCACGGGCTGCAACATCGGGCTTCTGGAACGCAGCTTATTCATTTAAGTGAAACGTGTTTTCAATATGTTTTAATCCTTGCAATCGTACATTCAAATTTTTATGCCGTTCGGACTTCATAGACTCGCAGTCTCTTATTGCAAGTTGATTGAAGAGGTTGGCTTGTCAATTTGTTTGTAATTTTTATTTAATATTTTTGAAAGTTTTAATTTTTCAAATTAACTTTAACAATGAGTAAATGTAACACTGAAAGTGATTCATTAGTTCCAAAAGATTCCGAAGAACATTTCAAAAAAATTAATGCAACAAACTGGTTTAAGTCCAAATTAATAACTTCTGGGAATTTTTTTGAACTTTAACTTTTTGTTTATGTCTTCAAATGTACCGATGTATCGGATGTATCGGCGATACAATACCGAGTACCGGTATCGCCCAAACGTTTTTTCAAAGTACCGAGTATCGGCGCCCAAGAGAATTTACAAGTATCGATGTACCGGTATCGCCCAAGCAATTTTCATGTACCGTGCCCATCACTGTATATAGATACCATTTTGGACAAACATATACAAATATATATATATATATATATATATAATATATATATATATATATATATATATATATATATATATATATATATATTATATATATAATATATATATATATATATATATATATATATATTATTAATATATATAATATATATATATAATGCATACATATTTATAATATATATATATAAATTTATTTGAAAAATATGTAATAAGAAAATAAAAAAAGTTTTATGTGAAGTAAAGTGTTTTTAAAATATAAGTGCATTTTAACACCTTTATTAGCAACACAGGGTCAAAAAAGTTCATAAATACAACCAAGCGGAAAGTAGCTTTAATATAAATCCTGTATATATATATATATATATATATATAGGTTATATATATATGTATATATATATATATATATATATAATACTTATATATATATCATATATATAGTAATATATATATTATATATAATATATATATATATATATATATATATATATATAATCAGAGCTGGGCGCGCCTATAATTTTTTGAGTGCGCCTGCGCCTATGGCGCCTAATGCCGCCGGACCTAGTGCGCTTAGCGCCTATGCGCCTATATATTTTGGTCACATCAATGCGCCTAGCGCCCTATGCACCTATGGCGCCTTTTGCTGCCTACGAATTTCGCCCAGCTGGTGGGATATTCGCTAAATTCTTTTTGCAAAGTAAACTTTATGGGCGATAATAAAAGCATGCTTTTATAGGCATAGCAAAAACACACTTATTTAATTTTTGTTAATTAAAACACCGTAACTAATATGTACACGTCTTTTCCTCCTCCATGTCTTGTGATCCATGTTTTCCCCCAGGAGGTTTAGCTCGAGCGCTGCAGAAGTTGAAAATCTTCAGAGCCATAGTTGCCAATTTATTTGTAGTTAAGACTACTGAACCAGTTATAATATTATATATACTATAATATATATATATATATATATATATATATATATTATATAATTATATAAATATATATATATATATATATATATATACTATATATATATATATATTTATAATACTTATATATTATCTGTTACCTGGTTTTAGAATGATACAAGTTTTCCACGCTTCTAAGGTTCTAACTTTTAAGGGTAAAAAAAAATGCTTTGTTCCTG
>JABUQX010028975.1:0-35000 GCA_015478945.1 Trachelipus rathkii
AAAAGAAGAGATTGGTTATATACGGAAGAGGACAAAAAGAGGGCAATTGCAGATATAGAACTTAGTGCCTAGTGGTAGGGGGGTAAATGAGTTGACGATCATGTGTTGAGTCGGTTATCTGATGTAGAGGTAATAGGGGTAGAAATGTTATGTTACGCAGCATCGCCAGTTCAGATGTCACAGTGAGGTCATGACCAAATTAGATGGCGTGCGCAGCAGGAAATTGTACATCGCATGATAAAGGAACTTTTCTAGAGTATCCAGAAGCAATGTACGATCCTCAAACTGGCTGAGGACATCCGCCGGATGCCCAGGTAGGTATGCTAGTCCGTCATCAGTGGACTCAACAAGTGAATGTCTCGACAAACATCTTGTTGATCTCCGCAGATGATCAATACTCCGGATTTTCTCGCAGTTTTGATTTTAGATCACGGTGATTTCCTCTGCGAAATTCTCGAACTAATTTTCTCTTTCAGGGAACACTAAGTATTCTGCAGTATCGAGCAAATAGGAAGCTCACCTCAGCTACGCTGATAGAAGTTCTTACCAACCAAGGGAAACAAGATGGATTTTTGCCTTTTTTCGAACCACGCGCAAGCAGAAAGCCAATGCCATTGTCTTGTTTCTAATTTCTGAGGGTATTTCCCTCCAGATTTTCATCGACCATCGATAGTTTTATTTCTCCAGTAATACCACAGCTAACGGTCTCCACACTCATCGCAGAATGTTTTTTCTACATCTCGGAATGTTCCTGCTCACTATTCCAGAAGACCTGGTTTTATTCAACCTCTCCTCATCCAACTCTCATACTAGTAAATTACACCAAACGTATCACAAACGCGAGAGAACATCTATGGAGCTGATTTCTGAAGCCATTGCTCTTTAATCAGCCGTTAACTTAAGAACATTCCGCCAGAAGTTTGGACAGTCGTCGATTCCTGGGAAATATAATTATGAGGCAGATCCTAGGATATCCTTGATATTTCGCTGATTGTCGAGGCATACTGCGCCTCCATTACCCGAATGCTTCCTCAAGCAATGTTGTTTGGTTGGTCGACAATGTGGAAGGGTCCATTCCTGCCAATTGTAACAAAACCTAGTGTTGCCGAGCACCGATTGTTTGCTGGCACAAAAGCTACCAGGAGGTCGCCGCACCAGCACCGCACCACTCGTCATCATAAGCCGCCACTGCTACCTACACTGCAGCCGGCTCTTTTGCATCTAACCACAGCCGCCTGCACCAAGACCCAGACCAACAGCGCACGACCGCACAAGATATATAGAAATATACTATATATACTGTATAGTGGGAGGAAGTAGCCTCCGAAGAGATGAGATTACCCACTATTGGGCATATATTTGGAGTCTTAGAGTACATCCCATGGCACTCCAGTGCGCCAATGGTTCTTCCATTTTTGGGCGCTCATTCCTACATTTTTTGGTCTTATATGTGGGGTGAAGTTACTTTACAGTTTACACAAAGTTTTCATTACCTTTTAAAAAAGAAAAAAAAGTATATACATGTGCCGAAAAGCTGCTTCACATTTATTCAAAGAAAATGTTCTTTATATTGATAAGAAGTTCGGAGAAACTAAAGTAATAATTTAATAATTTTTCTCTTTAATACCTCTCTTATTTGTATTGTTTGAAACTTTAGCATAAATTTGGTGTATACTTCTCGGTTTAAATCTATTTTAATTTTGTTGAACATCAACCTTCCCTCCTATAAACCTCATCCTCATCTTAAAACGAAACCTTAGATTTTTGAGCGTTCTTGACCTTCAAACTCTAACTCTGTGACTCATACTAATCTCTTTCATTTCCACGCTGAAGAGGTAAGTTTGGCCAATGGTCTGCAATGTTGTTTGTTCCCGTGTAATTGATTTGGGGTTTTCCGAATATTCTATCTAATGACTCAAGCTAACCTGTCAATTTACCATTAATTTCATCTGTTCTGTATATCTGTCTCCTAGCTCAACTCACTATTCTAGATTATTCGACTACTTAGCTCCAATTAGACACCACATTCTCTCTCTTCAACATTTCTCTGAAATCATCATTCTTGTGATTCAACGTTCAACCTGCGGGCCAATTGCTTTCCTCTAAATCTCAAGATACAGTTGGTAAACTTCCTACCACTTTTCAATCCAGAAATAACCTCAAGGAGTAGGCAGCTCCCTAGCCCGTATCTCTGACAATCTTTTGAGAATGATCCAACATTCAGACCTTTTTACTATCTCTATCCTCTCTTTATTTTGTTAAAATGTCTTTCCTCCTCTGGGCTCCTCCGCTATCCAGCTCTCATATCGTTTTCTGTCTATAAACTCCAAGTCTTCTGCAGAAGACCCCCATCATACTAGCCGACGAAAACGTTTTGTGGCACTTCTGAGCTGGGCAAGATATTGCGACCCGAGACGTCCGACGACTTCGCGGTCGTACTTCTTGGATTTCCCATGGAATGACACAGATACCCGTGGAAAGGGGTTTCCTCGTAGGAGTGTGCAAAGGTCGGCTGAGCTAATTCTCTCTGGCAAGGGGCGTGTCACCCATCGAATCTTTACCTTCAAAGAACTAAACCCTAGAAAACCTTTGGTTTACATTCTGCTTTTCTCCTGTGTGCTATTCAGACGCCAGGGACGACATGCCCGGTTCTAGGGAATTATTGGTGCCATCATTCAATTTCCACGACAACTATTCTACAAAGCTTATATTTGCATGAGGTCCCAAAATCCCTGCAAAATCAAAGTTCTCCTCTGGGTCATGGCCTCCCCGGAACTTCTTATGGGACGAAAAAACAAATATAACCCATTTAAAAGCTTATATTAATTAAAATATCTTTAGCCCTTATTTTCCATTCTCAGTAGTACATTCCCAATCATAGTCCTGTAACTATCGTGCTCCTCTCCTGACGGTCCTTTCTGGTTTAGCTTTCCCTAACGAAATGTTTCTCTTTTACAGTATTTGCTTCTTTGCCTCCCTTGCCCTCGCTTTCGTATAAGTATCGACGAATCTACAACATGGCCGTTTAATGCCTCTTCATAATAGCCTGTGAACCTTTGCTCAAAATTGCTTCGTAATTAAACCTTAGAGACAAATCAGCTGCTATGTCTTTTTTCTGCCACCGTCCTCTCACAAGCCATATAAAATATGCTAATATTGTCATTTCTTTTAAAGATGGTTATTTCGCTGCTTATATATATAATATGTTTATCTATATATTTGATATATATATTATATATATTATTATATAGTATATATATTTTAATATATTATAGTATATATTATGCTATATTAGTATAGTAATGATATGTTAAGTAGTGTAGATACCAGGGTGTCTTCCACTAATGGATGCAGTATGTTAAACAGCGGTGTATCACCTTACAAGGATGATTTAAATGTAGGAAATATGTGTTATAGTGAAAATAGAAGGTCGCTTTTATTTACAATTCCATCTGTCAAGAGAAGATGGAATATTTTGAGCATTTGGTGTTTGTCCTGGCACTACCGCACAATCAGCGAAGAAGACCGCTGGCACAGAACATGAGCGGAATCCGTCGACATGTTTGGTGATGATGATATTTTTTTTTGGGCTTCTGTGGAAGATATTGCACATAAAGAAGAGGGTGGGGTCTCCCTCTCAACATTTTTTGATACTGTTGTTCGTTTCCAACCCGCTAATGTACCATAAACTAACTAGACGCCCTGCATAGACATATCATTTGCTTTAATAAATACAGTTACATGTACAGTTGGTAAACCGCGTCAATTGTTACCAACCAATCAGTTTTAACTGACATCTGGGAAAACAGTTGAAGAAACGCACAATGGTAGTTCAGAGACAGAATATCATATATCGATACATGTAATGTAATAACGTCTTTGTTTAGATAGTAATCTGCGCAATATACAATTTTACACCTATGAATCTTATCCACAGCATTCAAGAAGGGAGAAGAACGTCAGGTCGTTTCAACTTGTAGCATCAGTGTATTACAAATGTTCGAAGGATTGCACATCCATCGTCACTGCGCCGAGAGTACAGGTGGCCCTCAATCCGGCTCTGGCGCTAGGTTTTTCATTGCATGCAATGACAGATTGGGATATTGATTGGATGATGATTGCCTCGACATGACATTGGTTAATGTTCGACTGATGTTGTCCTGTTCGTGGCGAGAGATCACCGCGACTGGTGTACGGTCATTAGAACCCAGCATTACACGGTTTAGTGCTTGAGATACCCTCAACAGGAAAGTAGTCCAGTGGTGTTACAGTCAGGTGGAGGCGACGCAGCGCCATGGCGAGAATGGACAGATCTTTCACCATCACTCTTCCCGGAAATGGTTCTGTTAGTGTGTGTAGGGTGCACCCTATATGCTGCAATTATGATTCTGGGCACCCATCATGTTGGTAATCATATTCTTCCGTTGCGTGTCCTTATAGAGGCAATATGTCACGCTCTGTAGCGGGTGCACCAAGGACCGTTCATGCAGGGAATGGAGGTAGATTCCTGGACTGTCCTGGTGCCCAAGTTTCGCCTCGAAGAAGAAGTGCCCGATATATCTCTAATTGCTCGTATTGACTATCCTGATCTCTCCACATCCAAGAAGCGTGTCTTGTAGCATGGAATTCAGATGCAGTACTGTTTGTGGACGATGAGTTTGTAGCTCGACCTGTTATATTGGTGCTGTAGTGTTTTCCGACATAAATCTTGTCGGGATATGGCTTCCTTCCTGTGGTATTATCTATCTCCTCCCCGGTTGTACGGTGTGGTAAATGTTTTGGCGAGATTCCATGTGATCTCGGTCCTCCGAACGCATATTTTCCAATAAGTCTGGTACATCCATTAGAAAGGCAATCAACTGACACCGCGAATCGCAGCCCGCCGTTGTTGAGTTTCCACGATTCAAACCCATGCACGAATGTGTGGCCCTATTGGAATACATGTTGTATGCAAAACGAATCTCGTCGTTATGGTTTTCCTTCGATATTCCAGACCAAATAGCCTGCCGTAATGAGACGTTTTGATTTTCCTGGGTGGATAGCAGAATGTCCAGTTCTACGTTGAATGTAGGAACACGACTCCCCTCCGCGTATGTGATGAGGGGGTTGAAACCTCGACCCTTGTACCTTGAAACCGTCTGTTAACTCTATGGAATGCCATGTGGGCTCGGCGGTCGGTCGATGTGGAGGAAACGTTGTCCATATTCTGCAACAGCTCTGCGAGCATTCCTGTTTTGCTCAATTCACCTCCAATCATGCTACGTCTTTTCGTCTGCGTATACTGGTCCACTGTGCGCATGTTTCCAAATGTTATGGCTCCTGTCTACCAGAACAGAACCACTCTGAGAGTTATTATATGCGTTTCAGCTGACATCATGACTTACTGCATCAATTTTGTGAGGTTTATGACATATTGACCTCCATATAGTCTATTCTTGGTTTGCTGTTGATAGCACATTTACGACATTGCGTGTAACGTGATTGCTGCATTTTATTAGACTATTAGGATCTAATTATAATCTAAAAAGGGTATCATTAGCGTTATGTTTAATTAATTCCTTCGTTAGCTGTATTATTTTTTTAATCTATTGGAGTGTTCCTATGTATTAGCCTAATGTATTTCATATTTTGACACTTTTCGGCTTTTTGTAGGCACATGAGATCTCAAACGGAGGACCCGTCTTATTATTGTTTATGAGTACACTTGGTGGTGGAATGAACAACAAGTACAAAAATGTCAAAAGGAAGATCCCACCCTCATTTTTTATGCGCATTTCACAGAAGCCATAAAAAATATATCATGCCCATTCGACATTCGCATTTTTGTGCCGCGGTTTTCGTATTGCGTGTGCTCAGACACCAATGTAACATATCCCATCCTCCTTAATGATTTAAATAATCGCAGACTTCTATTCTTACATCATTTCATACTTAAACATCCGTACGGTGATACACCGCTGTAACATACCTCGTGAGACAACCCTGTATATATTTATATATATATATATATATATATATATATATTATAATATATAATATATATATTATATATATATTATATATAATATATATATTATATTATATATATATATATATATATATAATATTATATTATATATGGACATTTATAAGTGTTTGACTCCGTTAATATTAGGGTAGGTTAATTTCGGTTAAGGGTTTGGGTTAGGTTACGTTAAGTTAGGTTAGGTTAGGTTTAGGTTAGGTTAGTTAAGTTAGGTTAGTTTTTACCCAAAAATTTAATGTATTTACCCATAAATTTTTAAAAATAGACGATACATTAATTATTTGATTTTCGCTCTGAGTCAACCCACTACTTTATAATAGCCTATACTATATATTATAATTATATATTATATATATTATTTATATATAGTATATATATATAATATATATTAAATCATATATATATATATATATATATATATATATATATATAACTTATATAATTTAGGGATGGGCCGGATAGTGAATTAGCCGGATACCGGATATCCGGCTGAAAAATCAATACCGGACTACCGGATATCGGTTGGATATCCGGCAGTTTCCTGTTATGTATATTATACGTATAATTTATATATATATATATTATATATATTATATATATATATATATATTAATATATATATATATATATATATATATAATGCGGTGTATCACGAGTTATGTTACAGCGGTGTATCACTGTACGCGGATGTTTAAGTTGAAAATTTGTAGGAATTATATGGTTCGATTAATTTAATTCATAAGGAGGAGGGCTATGTTACGTTAGGGTGTCTGCGCACGCGCAATACAAAACCTGCGCACAAACCTGCGAAAGTCTAGCTGGGCATGTATATTGTTTAGGCTTCTGTGAAATGCGACATAAAAAAGAGGTGGGCTCTTTCTCTCGACATTTTTGATAGCGGTTGTTCGTTTCGACGCTAATGTATCCCATAACGCGCAATGTTCATCAACAATAGTTTTAAAAGCGTGAATGTGAACAGGTTGAAGAAAAAATGTTATTCAAGACAGCTCATAATATCGATACATGTAATGTAATAACCTTGTTAATAGTATCATAACAAATTTACACCTATGAATCTTATCCACAGCATGCAAGAAGGGAGAAGAACGTCTGGTCGTTTCAACTTGTACATACAGCGTTTACAAATGTTGTTCGAAGACGCTTCCATCCACGCGAATACATGCCTCAGCCCTCGGGCGCCAGGTTTCATTGCATGCCAATGACAGTGGAGCGTGGGTTGATTTCCCCTACAATGCGTTGGTTATTTCTATACGTGCGAAGATCTATTCGTGCGATGTCTGGTCATTAATTACCGAGGATATCGTCGTATTGTTGTAGATACCATCCCCTCACAGTAAATATTAGTTCCTAGTTGGGTGTTAAGTTTAGGTTGTAATCGCGCAGGCGCATGGAAATAGGACCAGAATTCTTCCGATTCCATCTTCCCTGGTTAAAGGTTTCTGTCGTATGTATGGTTCGTCTACTTATTGCTGCATTATGTCTGTGGTCACCCATCAATGTTGGTTAATTTTATTCCTTTCTTTGTGTTCTTATAAAGGTATAATCACTCAGGTAGGTCCCACAAGGACAGTCTTGCTTAGGAATGAGGTAACGCTGTCCTGTCAAATTTCCCTCGAAAAAGTAAGTGCCCGATAATCCATACTATTGAAGTATACCAACCAAGATCGTTGAACTGAGTATGAGGACCTGGTTGATGGCTAAGGGTGATTTTTATATGGGCGGTTTGTTCCGCTCCAAGTGTCTGAAGTTCGCACCTGTTTCTACATACCGTTTATGTGGTAAAGGTGAGATTCATCTGTTCATAAGATATTTTCCAATAAGTCCAGTACATCCATTAGAAGGCAATCAATGACAGCCATGAATGCCAGTCGCCCTTTTTTGGTCTCCACGATGCAAACCATGCACAATGTTGTGGCCTATATGGATCATGTTGTAATGCAACATGAATCCGTTGTAATGGTTTCCTTCGATATTCCCAAGACCGAACTAGCGTGCCGTAATGAGGACGTTGGATTTTCATGGTGTATAGCAGACGTCCATTTCGACGTCGAATGTACGGACACCGACCCCCTCCCCGTAAATGTGATCGAGGGGTTGACTATCGACCCTGGGGGTACATCTTAAAAACACCGCTCCCTGTAAACTCTATGGAAATGCCATGTGCTTCGGCGTGTCCGTCGATGTGGATAACGTTGTCTCATATTCTGCAGCAACTCTGCGAGATCCCTTGGTTTGTGCGTAACTGTACACTCCAACAGTCCCTCAGGCCTTTTTCCGTGCCTCCGTATACTGGTCGACGGTGGCATGGTTTCCAAATGTATGGCTCTGACTAAACAAACCACTTTGAAGTTATACGTTCCACTACACTTTCATTACTGCATAATTTTATTGAGGTTTTAATGAACATAACCTCCAATGTAGCTGTTAGTTGGTTGTAGCACATTCACCAATTGGCCGTATTTATTAGGCCTACATTTAATCAATTGATTAATAAAAGGTATGCAGTAGGTATTGTTATTCTAATTCCTTTGTTAGCTGTATCGATATTTTTAAATACCATTGGATATACCTATTGTATTTAACCAAATTATTTCATATTGACACGTTTCGGCTTTTGTAGGCACATTATGTCTACGGATGACGTCTAATTGTTTATGGGTACATTGCGGGGAAACGAACAACCGTATCAAAATATAATGTCGAGAGGAAGAGCCCACCTCATTTTTTAATGTGCATTTCACAGAAAGCCATAAACAATATATCATCCCATTCGTCATTCGCATGTTTGTGCGCGGTTTTCGTATTGCGCGTGCGCAGACACCATCGTAACGTAACATATCCCATCCTCTTTTTACTGAATTAAATAATCGAACTTATATTCTTACACATTTTCATACTTAAACATCCGGTACGGTGATACACCGCTGACGCATAACTCGGGAACACCTATATATATATATATATATATAATTTATTTAATATTATTTTTTTCTGGTATAATAATTTAATATTTTATATATATATATATTCTATATTATAAATATTATATATAATATATATATCATCTTTCTTTTTCTTTCTTTTCCTCTCCCAGGAAGGATTTTCATCCTGTTCAGCCGCGCAAGCGTCTTTCTCCAGAACTGCCCTCTGCTGCAACTATTCCTCTTCTCTTTAGCACTCTCATTTTTTGGTAGCTGCCTCTTTCCAGAGAGTCCTCCACTTGGACTCCGCCCATCTCTTCTTCGGTCTTCCCCTTGGTCCTCTGCCCTCTGGTGCATTCCCATCTTCTTTTTGGCATTCTGTCCTGCTCCAATCCTCTCCCAAAGATGTCCCCACCATCTCAATCTCCCCACATTCATCTTCAGTATCATCTTCTCCACCTATATATTCTCTAATTACTTCATTCCTTAATTCTGTCTCTCCTACTCTTTCCAATCATAGTTCTTAATACCCTCACTCCCGCGCTTGTATTCCTACTCTCCTCTTCTTTCCTCGTGTTGGTCTCATGTTTTTCGAGCCTACCGACAGCAGGCGTCGAGTCAGTATAGCTGTTTTAAAAATCACTTTTTAACCTCTATTCCGATGTTTTATCTTTCATCATGGGGTATACCGCTTCCATAACTAATCCATACTTTTCCATTCGTCGCGTAACTCTCCTCCACTTTCCTCCCCTCTGCTAAAACATCCTCCGAGATAATTGCCGGTATTTACCGCCTTCACCTCCTCCCTCTCACCACCATACCCTCATCCCCTCCTCATTTCCTCCGGTTATTGTTTTAATATCTCTGTCTTCTGTACGTTCATCTCATCCCTGCTTCTTCCACTCCTCCTAAACGAACTCCACACCTCTCCGACATCGTCTCCTCTCTCTGCGCTCCAACATGCCAGATCCGTCCGTCATGATGCCCATTATGTCCCCTTCAAATTCTCCCAGTCTCTCCCCAAACTTTCCTACGACCACGTTACATATAATATAAACAGCAGTGGCGATGAAACACTCCCCTGCTTCACTCTTGTTTTCACCTCCAAACCATCTATCTTTCTCGCACTCAGTTCTAACATTACAACTGCATTTCTCAAACATACTTTCTATTGCCTTTTTTAATCTACCCCTCACTCCATATTCCTCTCCATAGCTATCCAGAGCTTTTCCTTGGCACGAATCAAAGATGCCTTTGCAGGTCGATGAACGCTACAAAAAATCTCTTGCCATATTCCAGCATATTCTCCGAGACCATTCTTAGTGTGAATTAAGAGGTCCGTCGTTCCTCTTCCTCTTATATACCCGTACTGTTCTTCTCCGAGTCTCGGCTCTACCTTCTCTCTTAGCCTCCTCTCCAATATTCTTTGTATATTTTCGCCAGATGGTCTATCAGTGAAATGCCTCTATAATTAATGACAGCTCTGCATCTCCTTTACCTTAATATATCGGTATTTATTATTGCTTTGCCCCACCTTCCGGCAACCCTTTCCCTCTCTTCCAACAACTTGTTCATCAAACTGATGATTTTCCCTCTCAGCTCCTCTCCTCCCCTCCACCAAAGCACCGAACCATGCAGCCACTCCATCCTCCCCCCTGGGCTTTACCCTTTCTTCATGCCTGTTTTATACCTCCTCATATTACTTCTACGTTAGTCTCTCCGCCTTACCTCCTCCTCTCCTCCTCCCTCGTCGAATCACACTTCTTCTTCTTGTGTTCTCTGTATTCTACATTTAGCAGATCTTCATAGTTTTCGGTCCATCTATCATTTCTTTCTTCGGGTCTCACAAGAATCTCTCCGTTTCTATCTTTTTTATTTCTAGTTACGCTTTTTGGTTTTCTATACGCCTTCGCCATCTTAAATATCTTTTTCTTCCCTTCGCCCACATCTCTGGTTATTTCTCCTGCCATTCTCTCCGCCTCCATCTTTTTTGCCCTCCTCTTTATTCTCTCTGCCTCATTCCTTGCCTGTACATGTTCCTCCCTTGCTGCCGCTGTTCTTCTTTCCAGCCACAATTGTTCATTTTCCCTTTTTTACTTTAATTGTTTTTTCACTTCTTCGTTCCACCATGGTGTATGTCTCTTCCTGGTACCTCCTACCCATCCTTTTACCAAGAGTTTTTTCTGCCACTTCCTTAATGACATCCTGCAAGTCTTTGGTTTTCTTCTTCACTCCTTAGGGTTTCCTGCATTTCCCCTTCATAATTTCGTCTCGTCTCGTTTCTTGTTTTTCTAACTTCTCCACTCTGATCACTGCCCTCTTCTGCCTCATTTAACTCCCTCCCTCCCCTCTGTATCTTCATGTGCCCGCTCACCACCAGTCCTATTGATCCGCATCTAAGGAACACTGCCCGGAGATCACCTTTACATTCCTTAACCATCCTTTTATCGGAGACTAACATGAAGTCTATCACCGATTTTTGATCGAAATGTTGCGCTTACCTGATCCATCTATACCTCGTAAAGATGTGGAGACTGCTCTGTGCTTGAAAGAACGTTGTTCATTATTTTTAGGTCGTTTCTCACACAGAAATCAATCAACGCCTCTCCCTCCATGTTTCTTGAATCCTCTCCAAATGGTCCCAATACCCTCTCCATCTCTCTTCTCTTTCCTACTCACGTTGAAATCTCCCAGTCAACAAGCACCCCTCCTCCCCCTCCCCTCCACCCCCACCTCTTTCCCCATCATTTCCATAAATCTAGTTTTTTCCTCCTCTTAGTGCCCCTGTTGTGGTGCATATTTGGTATATTCTATATTTTATCCGGCCTATCTTCAATACGCACATAAACCTCTCATTTATAATTTTACTTTTTCTGTATACATGGTGGACAGTCTTGGTCCCACAATAATTCCGACACCATGCTTTCTTTTATTCCTTCTCTCACCCCACTAATACATCAGAACAAATCCTTCTCCCATTTCTCTACCCTCCTCACCCCCTCATCTCATCTCTCTCGCCATCCCCAATCATATCTATCTTCCTTCCTTATGAAATGTCATTATCTCTCCTCTTTATCTCCATAGTACCCATTTTATGTGGCACATTCCTATACATCTTAACGTGTTTCCCTGATTCATATTCGTAAATCTCGCCGAAGTCGTCGTCTAAAGTTCTGTCCGGCTTCCGAGGCTCGCGCTTGAGTTCTGCAAGCAGTCTATTTCGGGAAGTGGCTTGCTAGGCCTATCCTTCCCTAGCCCTATCTCCTTTAGCCGAGGACCCGTCTGGTGTCCTCGTTGGCCCAGGTGCGCGACGGGGACGCGGAGTTGGCCTTTGCCACCCCATATATATATATATATATATATATATATTATATTATAATATATTATATATATAATATATATATTATATATATAATATATCAAGGTGGGCGTTTCGCAATTTAAGTCCGCAATTCCGCAATTGTGGAATACCAAAATAAATTGCGGAATTGCGATTGCGATAATTTGAAAAAGTGGAATTGCAGTTAGCGGAATGGCTATATCATTCCGCACCGCAATTCCGCGATTAGAGGACTACCAAAAAAAATTGTGGAATTTCAATGGAATGCCAAAAATTTATAGCCCACAAATTTTTACACGTTGGCTAATTTTTGTACCTCTGGCAGCAACACAGAAAAATCGGTATTTTTTGCAATTTCAGTTTTTATTAAAGTTTTTGTAAATAAATAATAATTTAACAAAAAATGCTGAACTGCTTAAATGCATGAATATTTTGTTTGAAATCAACAATTTTCTACTCGTGAATTTTTAACAAATTTCTTCTTAAGCTTAGGTTATAATGAATATAATTTATGAAACGTGTCGCCACCAAATTTCAGATAAATTGTATTGTACGGTCAACATAAATGATGAATAAAATTATATAACATTGGTACCACACGAAAGTCTAAAAGTATATATTATATTATATAATAATATATATATATATATACTATATTATAGATATATATATATATAATATATATATATATTATATATATACATAATATATACTATAGATATATAATATATATATATATATTATAATATAATATATATATATATATATATAATAATATATATAGATTTTTTCAAAATTTTGAATATTTCCCCAACGAGGAAGAACCTACTAGGGAAATAATTACCCAGTTATCCGGCCAGATACCGGATAGTCAAAAACTTGGCCGGATAGGCCGGATACTGGATAGTTGCCACTATCCCGCCCATCCCTAATATATATTATATATATATATCATATATATATAATATATATATATATATATATATATAATATATATATCTATATATATATAATAATAATATATTATATATATATATATATATATAATATATATAATATATAAGTTTAATTAATGTTTACAATAAATAAAGGTACTTAGTCTCTCCCTATTTTTACTTAGAGAGAATGGCAGCATTAAAAAGTAACTACCAGATGCTACAATATACACATTTTTTATAGAGACAATTTTCACATACGCACTCTCCGCTATTACGATTTCTGCAGCGAATAGCGCATTTTTCCAATAGTTGAAAAATAGCATTATGTCATAATTGGCGATGGATCTTACATCTTTTGTTTCAATTTTTACATGATATTTGATATTTCAGTTACTGTAATACTTTTTATTCATTTTGAGCAAATTTTTTTTGCGAAAAACTAAGAGAATTTTAATCGTAGCATTATGAATATTTGTAGAAGGATTGATCGTTTCCTAATTTAAACTCGTGCTTACACGAGTGTAGGAGTTGCCTCTCTGTGTATATATTATTATATATATAAATATATATATATATATATATAATATATTATATATAATATATATAATATATATATATAATTATATACATATATATATAAGCTAAGTGTAAGATATTAATATCTATATAGTATATATAATATATAGTATATCAATTTTCTAGAAAGCTTTTTCACTTTTCTGTATAGTTTAATCATTTCAGTATATATATTATATATAGTATATAGTATATATTATATTATATATATATTATATATATATATATTATATATATATATATATAATATATAATATATTATATAGTATATATATAATAATATATTTATATAAATAATATTATATATAATTACGTCATAACCATTACTTAAACAACTCGTGATTTGCTTCACCCCTAGTGTTTTGCTTTAAATACGTCGATTTACATGTTATAGTGATATCTGAGTAACTCAGGCTCCAATCCTACTGTTAATTTTTAAATTATATTATACTTTCTTACCTGTAGCTCAAACTTTATTAAATACATCTTTTACACTTTAATCTGTCTAACGTGAGAACTCATAGTAGTTTAATACGCTAACTACCCTAGGAATGAACTACAGACTTGACACTAAGAAGCGCTACAGTGACTTCCCCGAAAAGATGGGAAAGGGTTCTGTATCCGTCGATGGGATGAAACAGTTTCATTGCTGTCTTATTAAAGTTTTTTCCACCTCTAAATTTATGTCCGGTTAAAATTTCTTATATCATAAGCCTAATGTATACAGTATTCTATAGCCTGATATGTAATTATAGCCTATGTATGGATGTTTATGACATGCTGCTCAGAATGCATACATCCCGTTGTTTCAAGAAGTATGCTTCGGAGCTGGGCCAGTTTTCTTTTGGTTCTGCTTTACCTACAGTTTATCATAATGTAACAACAGTATTGCTGTGTTGAAGAGTGTCGCAATATGATGGTAAAACAAATATCAATATCATAGGCCCCAATTGCAACTATTACTGCCATATATTCAAACATTTTTTTTCATGCAGTCAGATAACACTGTAACGATAATTGTACATTAATGTAAATGACGAAGAACATTGAAGCTAAAATTATTGCAGACTAACATCCATGCGACTATTTTTTCTGAGAAAAGTGCAAAAAAGTAAATATTACTAATATATATATATATATATAGTATAATATATATTATATATATAATATATATATATATAATGATATAATATATATTATTATATATATATATATATATGTATATATATATATATATAGTATATAGGCATATATATATAGTATAATATAATATATATATATATATATATTATTATTATTTTGGTGTTTTTAAATTTGCGGCATGAAATAATTTCGCAAATATTTAAAATATAATTTTTGCATTCACACTCGGACACTCGGAATGTGAATAGAAAAAATGGTTTTCTGATGGGAACTTGGTTAGAAAAATTAGGCAAACTTTGAGTGAAAATTTATTGAAAGTGACTTTTGCCTAATGCTTGTCTCAAGGGTAGTCGACAGTAATTGTGAGTCACATCAATCTAGGCAATTTAATTTATTGATACGCTCGTACTGTTGAAGAACAATTCCGCAATGGCATCCTTATCTAGTGTGGTTTGGGATTAATTCGATATTGTTTCCCCAGACATTCGCACAACCCGTTACACTTTGCAATTCGTAATTATATTCTCGGAAAAGAAGAAATGATATCTCGGGTTAAGAAACTATCTAAGCAACACACACAGGAAAATGTAGAAAGGAAAATGAGTAAAAGAGAAAGGATCTCCAATTTCAAGTTTAAGAACAAAACAGATTATTCTTGAAACTAATATAAAAATACAAATATATAGGACGCTGAAACGAAAAATCATAAAGCATCGATATAGTAAATTTACCGAAATTATAGTATTGGACGATCTTCTGTTTCGTCACGTTGAAATTCTTGGCTTTGTACGGCTAACGAAAGTATCGGTCTCTTCAATACACTACTCAAAAAAAAAAATAAAAAATACTACGGATATATTATTTGAAAGAAAATGTATGACAGCGTTAAAACTAAAGTTTCAGAATTAATAACCTCTATCAAACACTCATCCAAGTTAGCTTTCTCCTTCGACGAATGGTCAGATACTCAATCAGCAGTTTCTTTGTATTCTCAGAGTAGCCATGCCGTTGACAATTATTCAAAGGCCAAATTTTGTGTCGTGTTCTGAACCTCCCACTGAATGTCATACGGGTGATCATCTCAGTGGCATATTTAATGAATAGTTGACGAAATGGAACTTATCCCCAGATGATGTTCACTGTGTCATGATAGATGTTGTGCAATATAATAGAAAAAATTTGTTTTCTTCTTGAGTGAAAAAACGAACAAACTTAGACAAGCCACCAACATTCGAAATGTTGTGACAATCTCAAACAGCAGTCAGCAAAGTTCTCCTCAAATTTAAGGCAATTGAGTCACACTTAATGCAATCGACTAAGGGGCAGTAAGAACTAAGATAAAATGACAGGCCAGAAGTAAAGTTCGCCAACTTTCAGTAAACACATGAATTAATCTAAGTTATGTTAAGGTTGCAAGAACTTAACGAATCTCTCTGCCAGTACGGTAGCCTACTGAATGATAAAATAAATGTCTTTCTCATCCCTGATAATTCTATTTCTAAGGCAATTGTAGTTATGTACTCAAATCAGTTGAAGTATCATTTGATAACGACTTGCCACAGCAAATTTTTATCTTTTTTCTGTCCTTACATGAAATATGTGATTCTGTATAAACAAAAGGTGCTGCTGTTACATTCTTGAAAACACAAAGGCTCCATCACTAAACGCTTTTTTTGTAGAACATATCTCCTCATATTTATACATATTGGTTACACTTGAATTGTAACAGTATCTTGATTATTATAGCAAGCACACACTAAAATGATTTTTTTTTTCGTTTCCTCTTGTAGGCATCTGTTGGTGTTCCCTAGAATAAAAACTAGCAGTATTCAGCAGTATACCTTTCATTCAACATCGCCTACTGAGAAGGCCTTTTCCAACATCGAGATGTCCTGGTAAACCTTTCCACCAATGCTGCATCTACTAACTTGGGCCAAAGGTTTGGCGGGGAAAGAAAGTCAGATGTGATCCATAAGTGTAAAGTTTTAATAGACATATTGCAACCTAATATCACGAAGCAAAAGTCCACCATGGACGTAAAGATAGTCATAGTTTTCAGCTTTCTCAATGTCAAAGGAAAACCTGAGCACACTGAATTGGAATGCTAGCCAGGCCGCTTTTTGTCTTTCTGACAGTTTTCCTTTCGAACTCTCCATCTCGGAAGACTGCTTTAATTTGGGGGCCAATAAAAACCCCTTCTTTTATCTTTGCCTCACTTAAATTTGTGAATTTGTTCCTGAGATGCAAGAATGCCACACCTTATTTGTCAAGAGCTTTTAACAAATATTTGTCATCAGGAACCGAAGTTTAATGTGCAAAGGTGGAAGAAAGACAAACTGCGGATTCACAAGTGGATCATGTGATATGTTTGGTCCCAGGATTGAAATCAGGTCTTGAGGCCCCTTTTCCGAATGTAGTGATTTCTTCTGTCCTTGCGCGGCTAGTTCCACATTCGCAGAGGAAGCAACATAATTTTGTGTATCCCTGTTGCATGCCTGTTAATAGCCCAATGATCTTCAGGTATCCACAAATGTGTCATTTAAATGTTGTGTACTCAACTAGGTTAAGTATAGAACTCATAACTTCGTACGTTTCCTTTGTATTTGTAGAATATGATACAGGAACAGACGGAAAAACATTCCGGTAGTATCGGAGTAGCATCTGCGTTGAGACTTGACGTTTGGAGGAATCAATAAACGAGCGTCGGCCACTCTTGCTGGTTAGGTGCTCCATGTCCCAAAGTATGACCATTCTGACACTAGGCCGAAGGGCAATATGAAAGCAATGGCGCCGATCTTTCTGTTGCTGCGCCCGAATGAAGCTAGTATGCAAAACTGTCTCGGCACACTGTGCGTGCTCTATCTGAAGAGTGACGCCGCTAAGTGTTGAGCACCTTCTCTAATAGATTCCATCCCTAAAGCCTAGAAGCCAGCAATTTCTGCATGGGCTGGTGTGCGAGGACTGATTTTAGATGCTCGTAACAAGATCGTAAGATTCCTTCTGCTGTGGAGTGTGTCCCTGAGTGTGAACATTGTGCATGGTGATATGTTGATGGTTCAAATCTAGGCAATCCGAAGTAGCTTGTGGATCATGGATCGGAGGGGTCATGCCTCTGATCAAACGTAAATTTAATCAGGAAGTTGTTAGGTACAGGAAGATCATCCTTGAATGAAATAACTTGGACGCATGTGCGGTCGTGTGGGGTGTTGGATTGACTGGATAAAATGTTTGATTTTGGAAGGGAACCGCCTGCCATTCTGTGTCAAGACAGAAGTAGACAATCCGCGTTAACGGATTTGGTCGGTTCTCTGCCAAATCGCGGATGAGTACAACGGTGAAATTTCATGTGGCACATTTCCTTTTAACCAGTTCTCAATTCCTAATAATGAATTGGCAGGGCATAACCATGGGCCCAGGCTTATCGTGGTGCGCAACTTATTCATCCAAAGTATCAATTCATAGGCCTTCTAATTATAGTGACAAGACCACGTTTTGTCGCGTCTTAAATGTAACGTTCTCCAACACACCGATAACAAAATAGGTTAGGGCTATTTTAACACTGATGTGGCAATATACAACGGACTTTAACAGCATATAATGGACTTGCATCTGTTCATGAGATATTCATTCCTTATTATTGGCATGTTAGCAGGGGCAGACTATTGATATGAACATTTGAAATATAAACCTGAAAATATTATATCAATATATATATATATATATATATATATATATATATATATATATTATATATATATATATTTATATATTATATATATATATTATATTATATATATATATGTATATATATATATATAATAATATAATTATAAAGTACACATATAACTCTTCTCATTACAACACTAGTACACCTCACAATACCCAAACCATACTGAACAACATACAAAAGCACTTGGGAGTAAACATCTGCTAATAAGAAAATGGGAAATGGTGTAGTTGCCAAATTCATTCTGCTAATTTCAACCTAAGATTTGATATACGTGGTAGACAAAAATAAGCACAAATCGTAATTCTCCTTCTGCGAGCGCAAGAATTACAAGAAATCATATTTTCCATGTGAAGACATTTTTTTGCTATGTTGTTCGGAGTGTTACGATAGGTGAAGCCTGTACCGTCCAATCATATCGCTGGAAGAGAGTATTGATATCCTAATGACAATGAGACAGTCAAGGGAATAAAAATGATGAGAGTGACGATATTGAGATCTTTTCTCTAAATTTATTGGTTCGGTTACAATGTTATTGTACCATTAATGATGGAGAAAATTAATACATCGTAAATGGAAAACTGTTTGTTTTCCTATCACTTGTTAATTCTGATAAATCTTGGAACATGAATATCAGACGTGATAAGCGTGTTTGCACAAAACATAAATGATCCTAGTCATCCTACAATCGTTAGTTTTCTTGCTTCAAAAAAAAAAATTTTTTTTTTGTAAACCTGCCTTTCCTACTCATTTGCTCTGATGATCTGTAGCTAATACACATACTGAAGGGGCTATATATGATAAATATATATATATTATATATATATATATATTATATCGCATGTTACTCTGGATTTTTAGTAGGCGGGTGTGATACCAGTATAATATTTATATATATATATTAGTGAGAGAGTGACAGTGAGTATTAGGTAGACTCGAGTTAACTATATAACTTACCATCACACTATGTATAGTATATATAATTATGCGTATATCATATATATATATATATAATATATAATATATAATACAAGGTAATATAATACATACCTAGGTATTAAATTGGAGAAATTTTTATCTATGTAGCATTACAAGCGTTTTGTCTTAAATATAAAGTTACCTGTAAAGTTCTTCAGTTAGTAGGTAAATGAGTTAGAAAGTGCAAGGGGTATGATGTAATATTTGTGTTTATGTTCCGTAGATGTGACGAGTTGCTACTGGATAACCTGCTAACAGTAAATAGTACCTATAAACACGGGTATGCTGTCTCTAATAATTGCACTGCTAAGGTTGCTTGATAGTACCACCTTAGATTATAGAGATAGGATGAATATACTAGGAATATTGTTGATAGTAATCCAAGCAATATTTACTCGGAAAACGGATACAAGCCAATAATAATAATAATAATATATAATCACAAATATAATTGTAATCATAATAATACTCCCTAATATTACTAAATAACAATATGAAGTGCAATTTATAGAAAGTATTTTCTAAATATAGTTTCTGATCTTTTTCAGAGACCGCAAGCCCTCTGCTTTAAATTAGATTAATGTATAAGAATAATATATAATAATAATATATCATATTACATAAGGCAAATATTAAGGAGAAATACATAAAAGTAATATCTGAAAATTACAACAAATTTAATGCCAAACCATAAATTATATAATTAATAAAAATAATAATGAATAATTAATAACAATAATAATTAATAATATAATAATAATAATAAAATGAATGATAAGTATAATAATGCTAATACTAACAATAACAATGATAATAATATAATAATAATATAATAATATAATAATAATAATAATAATAATAATAATAATAATAATAATAATAATAATAATAATAATAATAATAATAATAATAATAATAATAATATTATTATATTATTATTATTATTTTTATTATTATTATTACTAATTATAATGAATAATAATAATAATAATAATAATAATAAAATAAATAACAATCATAATAATGAATCATAATAATCACAATATAAATAATATAATAATATTATTATATTATTATTATTATATTTTTATTATTATTATTATTATTATTATTATTATTATTATTATTATTATATTATTATTATTATTATTATTATTATTATTATTATTATTATTATTATTATTATTATTATTTTCATTATTATTATTATTATTATAAGACAATTCTGCATCCAAAAATTTCTAATTCTAAGTGATATATCACTTTAATTAACCTAAAATGGGTTTTCAAAAAAGTCTGAAGTAAAAATTTTCCAATCTAAGTTTTGTCAGTAAAAGAATCACATTCACTCCTCGGAAAGGAGCGTCCTTATGTCCAACAGATTCTATAGTAAGGAAAGGTTTACAGCTTTCCTGGTAGTCTTGTAGTCGTCTTGGTGAACTAAAACAGTGCTCAGTTGTTTCAATTGTGTCAATAAAGTTTCTAAAGTATTGGTTGTTAGCTTTTTTTTCCAAGGAATTGATACAGTAATCGAAACATTTAGGTTATTTATTTTGCTTTATATTTTTTGATAGCTTGAACATCGTTAGGAAATAATTTGTTTTTTTTTTAATTTTAAGGGGTGAAACAATACAAATTTCATATTTATAACATTTGCCTATGAACGTAATTATCAAATATGGCGATACCTGGCAATTTTCATGAAACTTTGAAATGATCCATGATGAAAGAAAAACGTTTAACAAAAAGTTTGAAAATTTTATGAGACTGATAATAAGTTATAAGTTTTTAGTCATATTTACATTGTATGGACCTATTTATTTTGGCCAGATGCTTCTAGGATTATACTATTTGACATTTGTATATTGAAGTAATATTTTATTTTTTCCACGCACTCACTCTCGTGGGTAAGGGGATATGACCAAAGTTCGTGTGTTATGCATTCATTTTCCACTAAAAATTAATATAAATGTTATTTCCTAACGATCTAGTAAAAAATAATTCTAAAAAATAAATAAAATAAAAAATAATCGATTCGCTATAGGGGTGAGAGTTTACATATGTTCATGTGGCCATGCATTCAGTTCCGCCACTGAAAAATTAATATCAATGTCATTTATAACGATCTCATAAAATTTAATAAATATTCTTATGTAAAGTTAATAAAATGATATATATAATTGAAATTTGTTTTTTAATCCGGTTCGCATAGGGGGCGGGGCACGTAGATTTCAAGTGTTCGTCTGTCATTGCATTGTTGGTCCATTTTGCCTCTAAAAATAATATAAATATTGTTATTTCCTAAGATCTAGTAAAGAGCAAATTGCTAAAAGAAAATATAAATATACGTTCAGCTAGGCACAAAATTCGCGGAGAATTTCTACTTTTTGAAACAGAATTTTAGAAGAACAAAGTAAATGAAATAAGTTACATTAATTACTTAGAATCTGAAAAGGATTTTAAATTTTTTGGAAACTTTTTGAAATTTCTTAGTATTTGAAATTTTTTTTTTTTTTTTGTGGAATTATTATTAAATTTTACACCTCAGCGGGCTAGCCCTTTCAAATGGAGTAGAAGCTTCTCTAGGTAATTTCTAAGCCGTAGATCCGAGCCCATGACCTTGGCCATGCGACTCCGTCGCTCCTATAAACCGTTTGAAGGCCACGGTAGCGCATGAAATTTGAAAATTTAAAATTTGAGAAATTATTATTACTATTATTTTGTTATTATTATTATTATTATACATATATATTATATACATTTTTATAAGCTTATTGTTATTAAACCTATATTTAGGGTCTCAAGGGACATACATTGTTGCAATTAAGTAGACCCAATTTCAATACTAGGGAAATTTATTTTCGGTTATTATAATTAATTGGTATAACTAAATTGTAAAATATTGTAATTGTAAATAATGTAATTTTTCTATTTGAATAAACATTTTCTGATTCTGATTCTGATTCTGATTATTATTATTATTATTATTATTATTATTATTATTATTATTATTATTATTATTATTATTATTATTATTATTATTATTATTATTATTATTATTATTATTATTATTATTATTATTATTATTATTATTATTATTATTATTATTATTATTATTATTATTATTTTTCTTATTACTAGATATGATTTTGAGAAAGGAATGGGAGAATATTTAAGAACATTTTGGGTGGGGAAAACTTTTATCTAAGTTTTTAATTCTTGTTTTCATTCTTTTTTTAATCTTTATTTTGTTACTTCCCAATTCTTCATTCTCATCTATTATTTTATAATAAATTTATTTTTACATATATGTTAAAAGGTTTTTTATTCTCTATTAATTATCTATCTATCTATCTATGTAATTTAAAAGGTTATCTATTCTCTATTAATTATCTATCTATCTATCTATCTATCTATCTCTCTATCTATCTATCTATCAATCTATCTATCTATCTATCTATCTATTTGTCTATATATTTGTTAATTTATTTATATTTTACTTAAATTATATTTATATTTATCTTAATATTCGTGTATATTATATATGGGATATCAAAATACAAACCTCATTAAGATTTTGTTTTTTTAAATATATATATATATATAAATAATAATTATATATATATATATATTATATATATATTATTATATTATAATATATAAATAGTGTATATATATAGTATATATATTATATATTATATTATATAAATGTATATATATATATATATATATATATATAGTATATATATATTATATCTATATATATAATATAATATATATATATATATATATATTAATATAGTATATATATATATATATATATATATTATATTATAATATACTTATATATTGTATATTATATATATATATAATATATATATTAATATATATATAATATAATATTATATATATATATATATATAATATATAATTATATATAGTATAATTATATATATATATATATATTATATATATTATTTATATATATATAAATATTATATATATATATAATATTATGAGTATATATATTATATATATATATTATATATATAATATATATATATTATATAATTAATTTATATATATTATATTATATATATATATAAATATAAATATATATATATATATATATAATATATATATATAATATATATATATATATATATATATATAGTATATATATTATTATTATATATATATAAATGTATATATTATATATATATAAGTATTATATATATAATATAAAATATTATTTATTGTATATACATATATATATATTGTTATACTTTATCTATATATATATATAATTAATATATATATATATATATAAGTATTTTTATTATTTTATTAATCTATCTATCTGAGACTATCTCACTATCCCTCGCTCCAGCTGACACGCACTCTCTTCCCCTTTCTCTGTCTACATCTTCCTGTATTTCTTCTTCCCCTTTCTCGTGTCTATACAGTTTTCTTGGAGTAATATGGAGAATTAATCAAGAATATATTTATGTACAATTCAATTAATTGATGATTATGAGATGAGACATGAAGGTCTATGTTAAAGAACCTTCATGTATAAAAGGTGACAAGAAAGGGTTGTCCAACGCACTGGGTGCGTGCGGTGGGCTGTGGCGGTGGGCGGTGCGGGTGGCGTGGCAGTGTGTGGCGGTGCGGTGCGGTGGGCGGTGCGGTGCGGTGCGGTGCGGTGCGGTGGTCCCCTTTTATTTGGTATCCGATCAACCCTTGTCACAAGCATTTGAATGTTACTATGTTTTTTTTTGTTTTGTGTTTTAATTTGTTTTTTAGTAGGCTTTCATGTTTCGCTTCATTTCAATTAAGGCAATTTGTTTTTGTTTTTGCTCTTTACTTTATTTATGCTTGTACCTTGTGGCTTGTACTTATATTTGAACAGTTTTTATCTTCTAAATTTGTACATTTTCTACTAAATTGTAACAATTTCTTTTTTTAAAATATATATATATATATATATATATATATATAATATAGTACTATAATATATACTATATATTTTTTTATTATATAATATAATATATATATATAATATATATATATATAATATATATATTTATATATATTATAATTATATGTATATATATATATATATATATATTAATATATAAATATATATACTAAAATAATATATATATATATTAATATATATATATATATATAATATATTATATAATATATAATATATATATTATAATATATATTATAATATATATATATATATATATAATATAATATTATTATAATATATATAATCTATATATATATATATATATATATATATATAATATATTTATATATATATATATATTAAATATGTATATAATAACAACTAGTAGTATATATATATATATAATATATATTTATATATTATCTTATCAATTTCAGTTATTTTATTCACGATAATTTTAAATAATATTTTCAGTATTACCCTCTTTCGTTTTAGGTGGTTGGTTGGTTCTCTTAGTTGGTTGATTGGTTCTTTATTAGGTGATTGCTTTTTTTTTAGTTTGTTGGTTGGTTATTTTTTAGGTGGTTAGTTGGATCTTTTAGTTGGTTGATTGGTTTATCTCTAGGTGGTTGGCTGGTTTTCTTAGTTGGTTGACTGGTTCTTTTTTAGGTGGTTGGTTGGTTCTCTTAGTTGGTTGATTTGTTCTTTTTTAGGTGGTTGGCTGGTTCTTTTAATTGGTTGATTGGATCTTTTTAAGATGGTTGGTTGGTTCTTTTAGTTGGTTGATTATTTTTTTTAGGTTTTTGGCTGGTTCTTTTAGTTGGTTGTTTGGTTCTTCTTTAGGTGGCTGGTTGGCTCTTTTAGTTGGTTGATTGGTTCTTTTTTAGGTCGTTGATTGGTTCTTTTAGTTGGCTGATTGGCTCTTTTTTTGGTGGTTGTTTGGTTTTGTTTAGTTGGTTGACTGGTTCTTCTTTAGGTGGTTGGTGGGTCTTTTAGTTGCGTTGATTGTTCTTTTTATGTGGTTGGTGTTCTGTTTAGTGGATTGATTAGTTTTTTATTAAGGTGGATGGTTGGTTTTCTTTTATATGGTTGATTGGTTCCTTTATTAGGTGGATGGTTGGTTCTTTTAGTTGGTTGATTGGTTCTCTTTTAGGTGGTTGTTTGGTTTTATTTAGTTGGTTGACTGGTTCTTCTTTAGGTGGTTGGTGGGTTCTTTTAGTTGGTTGATTGGTTCTTTTTATGTGGTTGGTTGGTTCTTTTAGTTGGTTGATTGGTTCTTTTTAGGTGGTTGGTTGGTTCTTTTAGTTGGTTGATTGGTTCTTTTTTAGGTGGTTGGTTGGTTCTTTTAGTTGGTTGATTCTTCCTTTTTATGTTGGCTGGTTCTTGATTCTTCCTTTTTTATGTTGGCTGGTTCTTTTTAGTCCTTGAAGGAGTATAGGACCTCTGTCATGATTCGCTATCTAACTATATATGTCTACCCCCCGCCTATACTCTACTGTCTGATATATGTACTGATGCTTTTGTAATTATCTATTTATTGCATCTTATAGTACTTTATTGTGATTTCAGGTCTATTTTTCTATTACCTATGTCCTATGTCGTTTTACATCGTGTCTCATTTGCTCATTCGTTCTTTCATTGCAACACTAGACAATACTATACCACTACATTCAGTTGGTTGATAAAAATTAAAGTTCTATTTTGGATCATAATTGACATAGTTTTCGAATCTTCTCGCATATACTGATACGACTTGTATTATATCGCGATAGTTATCACTTTTGGCTAACTTCTCTCATCACTACACCATCTCGAGATATATATCTACTTATTCCGACCGGCTCTTCATTGTCGCTTCGGCTGCTATATTTTCAACTCTGACGAGTGCTTCTAGTTCTCTTCAACGGTTGCGACGGTCAATTTAACTAATATATAGCATCATCTGGCCTTTATAAATAGGTAATCATTCCTTTCAGATAATTACTCCTATGTCTATTATAACCGTTACGTGATATGCTCTCCCTCTATATTTATTACAGTCTATGTCACCGTCTTGTGACTATCTAATACTCACCTATACTATATACTATAACGTACTACTCTATTAGTCACTCCTGTTATCAATAACGTTAATATATACGTTTACTGATCACTGGTGAGTTTTCGCTCCCTGCCCTTGTACACCGTCCATATGCATCAGTCTACGTCCTAATATATACATCACCTACCCTGTTCATTCCGTACTAAGTATCTCCAGTGAGTTAATAGTACTTGTTTGCCACTACTATGCTGCTCTTTTCATTCTATTCTTACTATACTTACTCATCTCTATATTAATCTTATTTTCTCATTAAATTAAATATCTTCATATTATCTTATATACATTAATATATATAATGTTTATATATATATTAATATATATACTATCATCATCATCATCTTAATCCCCAATCTCTTCTCTATATAATATATTATCTATATATATCTTCTTTTCTCTTTTTTCTGATACTATTTACTCTATTATATATAATGGTTCATCTATTCTACTTAGAATACGATTCATTATCACTATATATTCTATATATTCTATATATTATTATATATTATAGTTATTCATATATTATTCTATATATATTTATCCTATTCTCTTTATCTCTCTTTTACTCTCTCTTATTATTATTATTCTCTTGTAGTGTTATTATATTATTATTATATCTATAATTATATATTATAATTATTTAATCTAGCTTTATTATTATTATTTATATTTATCTCTCTCTATATTATATATATCTATATTACTATATATAAGCGCTTTAACTATACCCTCACCATTTATTTATAGGGTATTGTACTGCCCAGCGACCACGCCTTATTCATCTATTCCATTATTCTCTACTTCCTAGATAGCAGTCACCCTCTCACTCATCTCTGCGTAGTGAGGGTGATTTTTATTACTCATACCTCTGACATTTATTATTGAGCTATTTTATACACGTTCTGAGTTTCCCACTATTTTTTGCTCTGGCTTAGGTGCACTTATCAGTTTGCCCCCTGTGAGTTACTTTATTACGTTCGTATTCCTAGCTTTTATTTATCTTTTTTTTATTTTTTTTATTATTATTTCCTATTTTTTTACTATTATTTTCTTTTTTTTTATCAGATATGTTTGAGTCTGGTACCCTCGTTCAACTACAGGTTGCTATGACTATTTATTATGCTATGACTGAGAGCTTTTAGGTGATTGTTCTCTTTTTTCTATTAGTTAAGTGTAGATTTGAATTTTTATTTTCTTTACTAATTATTCGTTCTCTACATATAGAGTACACCATTCTATGCTCTCTTCTATATTATATTATTCTATCTATCTCTATCTATATATTTATTATCATATATTCTATTATATTAATATATCTCTATATTAATCTATTATATTAATTTCGAATACACATTGTAATTATCATATAAAGTCATATCTTATCTTCTTTTCTCATTCTTATATATTATCTTCAATCGCATCTTTGCTCAACTTTAAAACTCGATTATATCACATTAAAATATATGACATGTGCATGTGCGACTTCCGCGTTCGTTACACCATCCTTTCATGCTGTTAAATTTATGGGTTTTTTCTAACCGCGCCGGCGCATATTTCATTATTAGTTTTTATTAGAGAGCACTTTCTCTCATTCCTTCAAGCTACTTTCTTCTCGTTTACGATAGTGATATCGTTTATAATATTATGAAATCTCCCTTGCCGACTTTTGCATTACGACTATTCCTTTTCTGCTTACGACTTTATATTTTGCGATTCTCTGAGTTGTTTTTAATTTGCTACTTAATTCTTCATTAATATGTCCTGGATCTTTTCAACAGCGAGTTCGATCCCTGCACGAACAACTTTATTACATTGTCTCCTCTTCTTCTAATCATTCACCTCGTCTTCGCCTTCTCTTCTTCTGTATTTTATTGGAATTTTATTATTATCATTATTTCCCTCTCTTCATTATTCTTATTATTCCACTTATTATTTTTATGTTGAGTCTCATCTATTGAGTCTTACTTTATTTATTTATTGCCTCTTGCCACATTTATTCAGCTTGTCATATTTTGTATGTGATCTGTTATTATCATTCTTATTACTTTTGACTTATTATTATGTATTACATTATTATTCTTATTATTATATTTTATCTCTATATTTTGTTTTATTCATTATTCTTTTATTTTTATCCTATATCCATTCACTTGTATTACTGTAGTTGTGTTGTGATTTATTATTATACAGAATGCGATTTTGTTACATAATTTTTTTTATTCTGGATGAATCTTTTATTTACTCTTAATTCAGTTATCATCTTCATTAACTTTATGGTGTGCCTATCCTATTCTATATCTCATTATATTATTTATACATCATTTGTTATCTACCTTTAGTTCACTTACTTATCTCTATTAGTTATTATTATTATTATTAGTGTATTACTGTTATTTTAGTTTATCCCTCAAAGATTAAGATATTACTTCAAATCTTATTTATTATTTGGATTATTTGTCCTCGTAGTAACATAACCTATTATATTATGTTTATTATCTATTCTCAATTATTATTTTTTCCTTACTTTGCATTTGGATTTATTGCGACTCATTTCTTCAGTTGTTATTAGTACTATTTAACTTATCTTTCGCTATGTATTATCTTAGTTGTTTATCACATTGAGCTCTTATCTTATATTGTCATTATTCATTATTATTATTATTTATTATTTTTTTATTAGTTGAATGATGTATATTTTTTCTCTTTACTTTATCATATTCAAATGTTGTTCGAGATATTTTATAGTCTCACTGTCATATCTTATTATCTTATTCTATTTTATTATTTCATTATCTTATTTATAATAACTTTTTATTTACTTATCTATTCATTTATTTTATTTAATTATTTATTTATTATTATTTAATTATATTCATTCTATTTTCATTTACGTATTTTTAAAACTTCATTATAATAAAATTTTTATGCTTATTTCTCTATCTATTTATTTTATAATTATTATTATTAATACTTATATTTAATTATTCATTTACTATATTTCATATTTCATTTTTATTATTATTTTATTCAGTTATTATTTTATTATTTCATTCATTGATTTATCTTATTTATTATTATTATTATTTAGAGTTGGGATCATCTTTACTCTAGTGTGTCATCTTGCAATTGCAGCATCAGGAGTACCTCGTATTCATTTTACATTTTTATTTCGACTCACATACTTGATCGTGTATATTTATTACTCATATTTATTCTGATTTACTTATCGTGTATTTTAGTTATTATCTTACTTTATCTTTATTTATTTTTATTAGTGTGATGCTACTTTCGGTATACTTTATTATTCGTCACTACGTCACTCATTATCATATCTTCTACTTACATTCTTTATGTCATCGCTTTTATGTTCTTATTTTTACTCTCCATACTCATTATTATTATCACATCAATCTGATTGTGTATTCATTCATTAGTTCATATTTAGTGTCACTTTAATTTATTCTATCCTTATTTTTTATCTCTATCTACTTTATCTACTATACTCATCACTGTGTTCTCTGTTTTATGTGTATGTTCTTTCGACTATTTGAGATCTGAGTGTGCGCATACTTTGAGACACCACACATGTGTGAGAAAGTTCTAAAGATCTATAGATATAGCCATTATTAATTTTTTTAATCCTGTTGTATATTATAAGTATGGTACCTACAGAATTGATGAATAGTCAGTGCTCTAACTTAACACTCTAACTATATTATTTTTACCTCTCAGACGTCTCTTGTACATCCTACGCACATGTATATCTCGAGTTCAGTTGTACACCTGTAACCAAATGGGAACTACCGCTTTGCGATTTACCACTTCATATAGTCATATAGTTCTCAGGCTCATACTCCTGTCAGTGTGAGACACATTTTGCCTTGACGTACTAGCGTATCCTTCACATGGTAACCGGTCAATCTAACTTAACTTAGGCGGAAGCTCACAGTTAACTGAGTTCATATACTGGCTCTCACTAATTTACATCTGTCCCTGTGCCGTTTATTGCATAATTATGTATATCTCTCTTTTTGAATTATCTCCAATATACGTCGATTAAAATTTACTTTCTACTCAGTGTTTGCTCATCTCTTCCAGACTCTCCGAAGTGTTAATCGCGTGAGGAGGCTCGTCGGAGTATAGGTACGTCAAGAAACGCCTCCACTTCCTCTTGGGATATTCCTCCTTAAAGCTTATTCAGTAAGGTAAATATGAATGTATCGGTTTTCCTTTTTAGCTCAATTCGTTGGTCAATGAAGGTAACACTTCCTTGTGAGTACCATCTCAATGTAAGTGGTTCTAAAACCCACTTAGGACCCATTTAACATAATAAATATCTTATATACTTCTATTCTATTATAATAATTAGTATCTATAATCTTATATTATATTATTTTATTATACTTCATCTATTCATCTTATACTATCTTTTCTCTATACTCTATTTATCTATCTCTTTCTTTTATATTTTCTTGTGATACTACTATATATATATTCTATCTATATTATATCTTACTATATTTTTTATATATCTTATCCTTTTTATGATTTTTGTTTTATCTTGCGTTAGGTCTATTATATCTATCTATATATATATTATATTATTATTTATTTATTATGTATTTATTTATTTATATATCATACTTATATTTATAACTATATTCAGCACCAAGAATTATCCTTATCTATTATTATTTTATTATCTATCTATATTATTATATATATTATATTATTATATATAATATTCTTATTATACTGTACTCTTTATATCTTATATATATATCTATATACTATATATTTTTTATCTTTTTATTATTTATTATACTATTATTATATTAATATTATTCTTATATATTATCAATATTTTTATTTATATATAATATTCTATATATATATTTTATTATATATTATATATATATCTATATTTGTATATATTATATATATTCTTCTTTATTTTTTTTTATTTATAATCTCTATTTTACATTATATATTATTATTTTGTCCTTTTTTTTTAATTTTTTATTTTTTTTTTTTTGGCTTATTATATACCCTCATCATTAACTACTCTTATGGTATATTAATAAGGTCGTGAGTGCTATTATACTACTATATAGCTAGTTTGTCAGCTTTTACGTACTAGGACACTTCTTTTTTTACTACTATCCGGGTTACCGTTGGTTCCATTATAGCTTTAGTGATCCTCAAGGTTGACGCAGAAGTGATAGGTGTGAGGTTGAGAGCGATATAGAGCGAATAGTTGGGGTCGGTGTGCAGAACTGGGAATTTTTTTTTTTTTGAGAGAGAATAAATTCTTTAGTTATATAGGAAATTAAATATAATTTGAAATTGTTAATTCACAAAAATAGAAAAAACTAAGAAAATATTATTAATAATTGCAGACGAAATATTTATCTTTCATATATCTATATATATTTAGAAACATTATTATATTAATCTCTCTATCTTATAATCTCTATATAGTACTTAATATCTTTCTATTTATCTATTTATTATTATATTATTTCTAACTATTATTTCTTTACTATTGCTGGTATTTATTTCGCCTTTTTTGGGTTCACCTGTCGTGACCGTTAGTAATATATTCTGCTTCATATCTCAATACCAGGTGAGATTATTATAATATATATATATAAATCTCTTATCTCTTTTCTTTTAATATTACTATTCATTATTATTATATAATCTATATATATATTTCTATATATATTAGAAGCAGTTCATTTTTCTCTTTACCTTTTATATTAAGAATAAGATACTTATTACTTATTTCTAATATGTTAGAGATATTTCGTATTTCTATATTTATTATATTTATACTCTATACTTTAGCTTATATCTATATTACCGCATATGTTTTATCCACTTTAACCTTTTATTTTACCCTATCTTGTTCCTCCCTTTTGCCCACTGCTTTTCCTTTCCCTTTTTGCCCCCATACTGGGCCCTAATTACTAAATATACTTCTGTGTATTATCTATTTGTTATTACTCATCCCTTATAAGGTTGTGCATTTTGACCATGCTTGACTCATTTGCCGGGCCACTTATTTGGTTCTTTTTGCGTCATTGGTATGAGTGAGTGGTATATGGACCCTGACATCTCCTAGTTTGTCGTGATACTAGTTGTTATTTCATGCTAGGGTGAGTATTATATTATACCATATTTATAGTGATTAGTTTGTTTCTGTCTATCTTTATATTTTTTCATCTGGTTCTTTTTACTCTATTATATTTTTTATTACTTATCTATATTTATTATTATATATATATATTTCTTCTTTTCTCTTCCATATTATATTATATATTCTTATCATATATTATTTTTTATCTATATATATCTTATATTATATTACATATCTTCTTTATTAATTTTACTTATTATTTTATATTATACTTATTAATTTATCTTATATCTATATATTATAATATCTATATTTATATACTATCTTTTTATATTATTTTATCATATCATAATATCACTCTGATATTACTACGACGACGATGACTTTATATTATCATATATATTATCATATCTATAAATATATATTCTTAATTCTTTTATAGTCTATTATATATATATCTCCCACTCACCACTTAATAATTCATATACTCTTAATTAATCATATCTATACTCTCTTTATTATTCTCTTTCTATTAATATATATATTACTCTATTATATCTTTATATTATCTATACTATCTATATATTATATATATTATATCTCTACTCTTCTTCTTCTATCTTCATCTCATCTATCTATATCCTAAATCACTGACTATGTAGAGATGAGTAAGTATCAGGTCTATTAATTACGTCTAATTACAATAGTGACTATCGTCAGATTTTAGGAAAAAATTCCATAGATCAGATTCATACTATCTATCGAGTCCGATCATTTTTATACATGGCGTATTGATATGCTGTGCTCCATTGTCATTTGATATTTATGTGTGTTTTGAATAATTAGGTCAACGACTGTTGTGTGTCTGACGAGTCATTGGGCGAGTGTGTTTATGCCGATTCGCCCTCGTTGTCTTTTCTTGAGTTCGTCACAGCTAAATCTGACATAGAGTGTTGTGAGTCGCTCTCAAGCAGGAGGTAGTACTCAGACGTGATTTTAGAGGCTAGTAGACCGTATATGTTCCGGCTACAGCAGTTGGTGTGCTCCTTGGAGGAGGAATATGGTGTTGTGTTTTTGGTGTTTGTAGTCGGACGTATTTGTTTGACTATTGTGTACAGATCATATCGCATTCAGCTCTTGGTTGATCAGTAGCGGTTTCGTAATTGTTTCCCGACCGCCGCGACGCCAGGCGTCAGATCGTGTTCATGGCGGGCCGTTCAGGTTGTCTCATGTTGTGGTAACATTCTTTCGTGTAATATTAATCACTTTCGTCTGTTATGTGATTTCTCTACATAGATGTGTGAGTGTTTACTCTATATCTCTCAAAGAGTACTTTGGACGTGTTGATGGTCTGTGAACGCTCGAGCCTGAAGACGTGACGATATTGGAGCTATACAGAACTTGCACCGTAATGATTTTCTTACGTGTTTTTTTTTTAAACTGAATCGCATGACAATATTAACAACTACATCTCGCAATGTGTATTAGTGTGGTGTACGTCTTAGCGCGACTCTCCCCACTACTCCATTGTGCGTGAAGGCGACTATTACCTGTATATTTTAAGTAGGTATTATGTTACTATTTTTTAGGGCAGTTCTTGCCCCCTTATTTGCTTTCGTCGATATTATGAAATGACGAAAGCGATGTTAAAGCTCGTTTAGTATGAAGAATGAAGCAATCCTCCCGATTAAGAATATACGAAAAGGAAATACCAAGAATATTAAGAGCAGATCAAAGTTTGAGCTATATGTTTTCGAAGATGTAAAATATTATGTTGAGTAGAAAGTTGAAAAACTGAGTTTTTGAGACATTGAAGACAACCAGGGTTTCTCTGCCTCAATTAGAAATTCAAAAAAAGGTTAGAGTTCAACTGATCTCATAAGGTCACTATCACTATTTTGTAGCTGTTCTTGGATACATTTATCTAAACAAATGTGATTGTTCAGGATAAGGGTAACGTGCATATAGGAGTAGTAGTGGTAAGTGATATAACATATCACATTATAGATAAAATTTGTCTCTCTACATTACCTACTTGACTACTTCTGCCGTCTTGATAAAAGAACCTTCTATATGGTCCATAACTTGTTCTTCAAAATATTATATTTTT